>WNWK01015507.1:0-20000 GCA_009830355.1 Cherax destructor | reverse complement strand
AGAGGAACATAAGAAAGGACCTGAAACTCTTCCCAAGAATTAAGATTAGTCCAATTTATCATTAAATTCTTCCCAAATTTTATTAATTATAAATGAATCCAATTTATATAAACCAAAAGAAATATTCATATTATTTTCAAAACTGCTTTTAAGAAGGTACAAGGCATCATGGGTGTCAAGATTGCCTATTCGTTGTTCCATTCTCCTCAATTCTGTTGGAGTGAGTGTGAGCAGTGTAATATTTAGTGAAGAGAAATATGTTCTGCTCCATCATCTACTATAACCTCTTCTAGGAGGTAGGCCTTCTAGCAATTGCTTGAAAATAAAGACGTCACTGTAATTTATTATTTTTTATTAACACATCGGCCGATTCCCACCAAGGCAGGGTGGCCCGAAAAAAGAAAAACTTTCATCATCATTCACTCCATCACTGTCTTGCCGGAGGGGTGCTTTACACTACAGTTATAAAACTGCAACATTGACACCCCTCCTTCAGAGTGCAGACACTGTACTTCCCATCTCCAGGACTCAAGTCCGGCCTGCCGGTTTCCCTGAATCCCTTCATAAATGTTATTTTGCTCACACTCCAACAGCACGTCAAGTATTAAAAACCATTTGTCTCCATTCACTCCTATCAAATACGCTCACAGATGCTTGCTGGAAGTCCAAGCCCCTTGCACACAAAACCTCCTTTACCCCCTCCCTCCAACCCTTCCTAGGCCGACCCCTACCCCGCCTTCCCTCCACTACAGATTTATACACTCTCGAAGTCATTTTGTCTCGTTCCATTCTCTCTACATGTCCGAACCACCTCAACAACCCCTCCTCAGCTCTCTGGATAATAGTTTTGGTAATCCCGCACCTCCTCCTAATTTCCAAACACCGAATTCTCTGCATTATATTCACACCACACATTGACCTCAGACATGACATCTCCACTGCCTCCAGCCTTCTCCTCGTTGCAACATTCACCACCCATGCTTCACACCCATATAAGAGTGTTGGTATAACTATACTCATACATTCCCCTCTTAAATTCCATGGACAAAGTTCTTTGTCTCCACAGACTCCGAAGTGCACCACTCACCCTTTCCTCCTCATCAATTCTATGATTCACCTTATCCTTCATAGACCCATCTGCTGACATGTCCACTCCCAAATATCTGAATACATTTTCCTCCTCCATACTCCATATATATATATATATATATATATATATATATATATATATATATATATATATATATATATATATATATATATATATATTCTAACAGTTCCGGGAGAACCTCGAGTTTTCCCTGAGGTACGTTTATTGTCTTCTCTGAGGATGAGGGTCTCCAGCAAGTTCTAGAGGTGGTACCCCCTATATATTTATATATATATATATATATATATATATATATATATATATATATATATATATATATATATATACATATATATATTACAGTGACGTCTTTATTTTCAAGCAATAGCTAGAAGGCCTACCTCCTAGAAGAGGTTATAGTAGATGATGGAGCAGAACATCAAACTCTACTCCATTCTCTACAATCCTGTGTCTGCTTCTAGCACCAGCATGGCACAGTTGACACTTAGGAAGTTAAGACCATATAAGAATAATAGAATATCACTTACATTTAAGGTATCAACTTTGGATACATAAACACATTTGAGTGGAAGAGCATAGCAGAGAGTTGTGTTTGAAGAGTGGGAGCCTAGTTGTTCATGCATGCTCCAGGTGGTTCATGAGAGAGATGGTCCTGTATGACAACAGTGTTTTACCAGCTGCACCAGTGGGTTGATGGGCAGTCATCAACTTACTTAATTTGTGGAAGAGAGTGAGTGCTGTGTGAGTGAGGCATGAATATAACCTACAGTATTTTGCTCAACTTTAAGACGAAGTGTTGGCTTAGATGAAGGATAGTAATTCGAAAAGAGGTATAGTTGGCCATGGTGCAGGGAAGTGTCGCTGTTATCCTGACATAAATCATGTTTCTGATTCATTTGGAAGTCAGTTCCACTTTCCATACTTCATTTGGAGGAGTACTCACATGTGGTGAAGAAAGTTTGGAGATCGTGTGTGTAAGGACTTGCCAGAGTACATTAACACCAATAAAAACATTTCATTTAGTGACACTATCATGTTTTGTCCTCATGTTTAGTATTTTAGTTGTATTATTGCGGAAAAAAGTCCCTCTACTCTCTCTCTCTCTCCTGGGCAGAAATTATATCTGGCAACTCAGACGTTGTAAACAAAGGAATAAAGACTATTGTCATGCACGAATTAGCGCAGCGGCTTGTAACGACGATGGTGATTGGTTGACAAAATTAATTGCCGGTATTATCTGTGCATCTGCATAAAAGTAGATTAATGAATGTAAATATGAATTAATTACCGTTCAGATAGTACATTCAGTATTATAAAACCATAACAATTATTTTGAAAGATGATCGAATATAATGTACTCATCATACAGCACTCATATCTACTCACGTCAAGCATGTATATATATTATTGTAAACCTATCTAAAATATATTTAGTTGGATTAGGCTAAATTGAATTGCGCTTGTTATAATAAGGTTAGGTAAGTTTTCAAAGGTACTTAAAATTATTAATTTTTACATTACCGCAGATGAAAAAAATATATCTTTAACCGTATAAGAGAATTTTTTTAGAAAGGACTTAATTTTAAATGAATTCTTGATAATTGACCAGTTTTACCTATTCGGCACGATATATATATATATATATATATATATATATATATATATATATATATATATATATATATATATATATATATATATATATATATATATATATATATGTATATATATATATATATATATATATATATATATATATATATATATATATATTTCAGACACTATCAAGAAGTGCCTTTACAACCAGTAACTATCACAACTGGCCAAGTAATGAGTAATGATATTATTTTTTGTCTTTAAACAAACTTTTTTATTAAAAAAATCTTTAAAGGGAGGTAAGAATAAATCTACTAAAGCTCCTGGGACGAAGGAAGTTCAGTTGGGTTACAGTTGGTGCCTTTGACGGAAAGTAATACAGTATTGCCTCCGAATCCTTCCTATTAGAGGTCTGGGTTAGCCTAGAAGGTAGAGCGTCGGACTGTCAATTTACGGACGGCGGTTCGAGCCCCTCGTCTACCCTTCTGTTTATTCATCGACACGTGTTTATTACAACTTAATATGAGTTTATACTCAACGATGTTTTGGGTGTTGGAGAAAGCTGTGGCTTGAATCACTGTATCATCAGCAAAGTTAATCATGTAGTAATCAGTCTTCATTAGCAGAGCATACTTTTAAAACATTAATTAGACTATTTATTAAGATGGGACTGAGGACACCTCAGTGCCATCTCCTTGGACCAACACACAAGACTTTCATTTGGACACCTAGAATTTGATCCAGCACAGGAGCACCTCCTCCTACACCCATTTAGACGCGTTTATTAATGATTACATGTGGGTTAACTATGTCAAATCCTGGTACGAAGTCGAGGAAGGCAGTGTAGGAGCTGTCAGTGTGCAGGGTGAGAAAATGGCCGTGCAATGATGCAAACTTCTTCCATACATGCAACCATGCAGCTGAAGGGACAGAAACTGATTATAGGCTCCTGCCTCCAGGTTGTACGACCATGGGGTACCATGCTCGTACAACTCGACTACCAAAATTATCCTTGTAATATGTAAGCAAATGATTTGGGCCTTGGCCCTGCCCTTGCGCCACACGTCATGTCAAAGAAAGATGACACATGAATGGGGCCATCATGCCGGCCAGAAACCATAGTATATCTCAGCATAACTTCTTCTTCTTCTTGATTCACCGGTACTCTCCCTGCCCGGGCCTTGTCCAAGTGGTGGCCCGGCCTTGGCTCCCTTTCTCGGTAGTATCTCAGACTAATGTCTGCCATGGGAGGAGGTACAAGTACCTCCTCATCGTTGGGACCAACTGTCCCCAGGCCTAGCCACATTCCCCGCCCTCACGGGGCTCGTAGGGAGAAGCTAGGTCTCTCTCTGGTCTGCCATCTTCCCAGCCCCAGGGGAGCTATTGGGAATGGCAGTCTTGCGAGCTGCAGATGGTAGCTGTTGCATGCAAAGATTATGTAACCTTTATTCGGAGCATGTTAAACACACCCACATAGGCTCCCCTCCAACCAGCGAACCATCGTTAAGGGTTTGGTGATGGGGACCCATCATCAAATCAACGACTCGGTTCAGCCAATTAAAATGCGAGTTTAACAATGACAAAGGTGACGTGGTTACCACTCGCGTTTTGTCATTGGAATTCCTGCATAGAGCTGGTTGTGGAAAGTTGTCTGTCTTTTGGCTGCTGCTTAGCCTAGACAACTGTGGCGTGCACTAAACACTACTCCTTTGTATATAGTGTACATATGTGTAAACAGCACTTTGTTATACTTGGTGAAGGAAAAGACAAAAGTCTTATATAATCACAATTACTTGGTGAAGGAAAAGACAAAAGTCTGGAATTAATCTAACTGATTTTTTGAAGGAAATACAATTTCAATACATCTTCTACTGTGTTTCTTTGCTCCAAGCTCCCTTTACACTCAGGTTAACAGGCCATTGAACCTGAGGTTGTAATAGTAGCAAGCGCCAGTTTTGGCACCTACCCTGTCCTAGAAGGGACAGGCATGGTGTCGATGTTTTTTCAACATAACTAACTGTCCAGTGTATGTGCTGTGTGCTTCCACTGACACATAATTTACTACAAACATAATATACAAACAAAAACAGTTGCAACTACGAGAAGTACCAACTCGGGGTCTCCTACGAATGAATCATCCTGTATATATGTTCGTATTTCACGTCTTCCGTATGACTTGATATAACTCTACACACTGAGAAACATGATGAGGTTCTCTATAGAGCGAAACGTCGTCCCTTCATACAGTGACGTCTTGAACAACAAGACTTCAGGATGGTTGGTTGGTTAACGGGGCTTAATGCCCATCTACTTCACGAGGGTCATGAAGACTGCAGGCAACCTGCTCATCACCGCTCAAGAATACTGTAATCCCTAAACCAGAGATTAAAGTAAACTCCCAGTGTTTATATACGTACACAGAGGGACATAAACCTCCCGGTGTATACATTCTGTGTATCAAGCTCATGCTATTGTGGTATAATGAAACACAGTAAATAAAAAAGTATAATAAGCCTATATAAATGAGCATATATATATATATATATATATATATATATATATATATATATATATATATATATATATAGCAGTGTTCTTAGTGAATTATAGTTACCAACAGTAGTCTATATATATTATTACAAGAATTATCTTTTAAATTTGCGAACTACAAAAAACATTAGTACCACCTAAAAATTTTCTCTAATCATAAAGAATAGAGATAATTATGCAAATTCTTTGTTAGGTTATGTGTATTAAATTATTTTATATTACGAATTTTTTAAAATAATATGTTAAGTAGATACTTAAATTTTGGTTCGAATTAAAATATAAGTCTATTGAAAATTAGAATAAATATTTGCCACTCTAATCCTTAAGGGCGACAGCAGACGATTGAATGTCTCGTGACAAGAATACAAAGATAAATACACCGTGAGGTGTATGTCTTGCAGTGTATACATGAGGTTACTTTAATCCATACTTTGGGTATTAAATTATTCTTGACTGGTGGTAAACAGGTGACTTGCAACCTTAATGACTCAGTCGATAGTCTCTAAACCCTACTGACCAACCAGTCAAGACTACAGCTATGTTGGCTCAATGTACACATGTGCAACTAACGGAACATGTACTACTGCTACGTTTCGCTCACCAGGAGCGAAGAAAGTGTCTTACTAGTTGCACCTGTGTCTATCTACCTAACATGAACTAAAGTAAGCTCTCGAGCCAGCAGAAACAATTAGAACGATCCAAAATTTATATAGTATACGTATATGTATACTATATATATATATATATATATATATATATATATATATATATATATATATATATATATATATATATATATATATATATATATATATATATATCGTGCCGATTAGGTAAAACTGGTCAATTAGCAAGAACTCATCTAAAATTAAGTCCTTTCTAAAATTTTCTCTTATACGTTTAAAGATATATTTTTTAATTTATGTTAATGTAAGAATTTATAATTTTGTACTAAGAGAAACTTTGAAAACCTACCTAACCTTATTACAACAAGCACAATTTAATTTAGCCTAACCCAACTAAATATATTTTAGATACGTTAACATTAATTTAATAATAAACAAACACAATGAAATATATTTTTTTCGTTATGTTTAGAATGATTTTGGCGAAATTATTGCATACACAAATTTTCGCTTGTCTTATATGGCAAGGTGAGCATTGCTATTTAAGCCAAAATCGCAAGTTTTACCTAATCGGCACGACATATATATATATATATATATATATATATATATATATATATATATATATATATATATATATATATATATATATATATATATATATATATATATATATTTAGATATTTATATAAGATGACCCCTGTGGCCCGGTCACAGACCAGACCTGGACCGCACTCATGTGAAAAAGCTAAATTCGTAGGGGTTCATGCAACCCTCAGTAGGAGCGTAATGCAAGGACCCTTGGGGGTTTTGGAGACATAACGGAGGCCTCCTGGTTGACCTTGAGGTCCTGGAGACATGACGGAGGTCTCCTGGTTGACCTTGATGGTCCTGGAGACGTGACGGAGGTCTCCTGGTTGACCTTGAGGGTCCTGGAGACATGACGGAGGTCTCCTGGTTGACCTTGAGGGTCCTGGAGACATGACGGAGGTCTCCTGGTTGACCTTGAGGGTCCTGGAGACATGACGGAGGTCTCCTGGTTGACCTTGAGTGTCTTGGAGACATGACGGAGGTCTCCTGGTTGACCTTGAGGTCCTGGAGACATGACGGAGGTCTCCTGGTTGACCTTGAGGGTCCTGGAGACGTGACGAAGGCCTCCTGGTTGACCTTGAGGTCCTGGAGACATGACGGAGGTCTCCTGGTTGACCTTGAGGGTCCTGGAGACATGACGGAGGTCTCCTGGTTGACCTTGAGGTCCTGGAGACATGACGGAGGTCTCCTGGTTGACCTTGAGGTCCTGGAGACATGACGGAGGTCTCCTGGTTGACCTTGAGGGTCCTGGAGACATGACTGAGGTCTCCTGGTTAACCTTGAGTGTCTTGGAGACATGACGGAGGTCTCTTGGTTGACCTTGAGGGTCCTGGAGACATGACGGAGGTCTCCTGGTTGACCTTGAGGGTCCTGGAGACGTGACGGAGGTCTCCTGGTTGACCTTGAAATTCTGGAGACATGATGGAGGTCTCCTGGTTAACCTTGAGTGTCTTGGAGACATGACGGAGGTCTCCTGGTTGACTTTGAGGGTCTTGGAGACATGACGAAGGTCTCCTGGTTAACCTTGAGTGTCTTGGAGACATGACGGAGATCTCCTGGTTGACCTTGAGGGTCTTGGAGACATGACGGAGGTCTCCTGGTTGACCTTGAGGGTCTTGGAGACATGACGAAGGTCTCCTGGTTAACCTTGAGTGTCTTGGAGACATGACGGAGGTCTCCTGGTTGACCTTGAGGGTCTTGGAGACATGACGGAGGTCTCCTGGTTAACCTTGAGTGTCTTGGAGACATGACGGAGGCCTCCTGGTTGCCCTTGAGGGTCCTGGAGACGTGACGGAGGCCTCCTGGTTGACCTTGAGTGTCTTGGAGATACATTTATTTTCTCTCTTATAAAGGAAGTCACTTAAAGTCCAGCCATAATTCGTATTCACAATCTCCCAAAAATGAATCATTTGTTTTCTGGGTCAACGTCAGAGTTCACAACAAAGCAGTAACTGCAAATTCATATTCAGAGGATGTTTTGCCTGAAGAGCAGGATTAACGTCGCCTGCTGTGATGGCGAGATGTTCTCTGAATAAAGTTTTTAATATCTGATTCTGTGTTTATCATATAGAACCAGTTTATTCCGCTTATTATTTATTATCGTCCAAATGAACATCTGATCTTCCGTTTGTTATTGTATCTAAGGTTCCTTAGGGAGTTTCTGATCGTCTATGGTGAGCACCTGATCGTTTTAAAAGAGTGTGTAATCCTCCGTTGCTAGTTTCTTATAGTCCAAATAGCATCTAATCGTTCGTTAGATAAAGAATCTAATTCTCCTTAGGAGGTTTCCGATCGTCTATGTTGAGTATCTGATCGTTCTTATCGAGCATATAAGACTCTATTACAATCTTCTTATCGTCCAAATGAACATCTGGTCTTCCGTTTGATAGGGTATTTAAGCATCTATAGGAGGTTTCTCACCGTCCTTGGATACCATCTGATCCTCCTTGTCGTCGCCACGACCCAGGGTCTTCTCCAGTACCTTATCGTCGTCCCGGTCACCGTACAGGTCTAGCTGACGACTGTAGTAGAAGACGACCAGGTCTCCGAACACCGAGACGAAGATGAAGGCTGGAAGGAGAGAGAGACGCATGAGTGACAAATATGCTTGATGAAGAGTGCGTGTTCATGCATGAATGATAAGTGATTGTGCAAGGGTAAGTGCATGCTCATGCATAAGTGTGTGAACATTTGAAGTGACTACTGATGACTCTCAAGAACAGTAGTCCTTCACTGATGACTCTCAAGAACAGTAGTCCTTCAAGAGTCCATTAGGTTCAATAATAATAACATTAATAACTAGGATGAAACGACACAGGTGAACAGGTTAGGTTGGGTCTTAGTCATATGATGACCCGCCGTTGGAGCTTTTGGTCATCTGATCGAGGCCTTCAGCTGGCTTACTGGTCATAGTTATAACCATTTAAGTACAGGTGTATACACAATGAACAAAAATGCACAATACCGTGACTGGAACAATGCGCAAATAACCCGCTCATAGGGACTGATTACCTCAAACTTGTCCTCCTCATCTTTCACTGTTCTTCTCCGTATTGGACAGAAGACGCCACTGACTGACGAAGTGTTTCCACAGTTAAGATTCCCAAATGTTGCGTAAGTGTCTCAGTCTTCAACTTGTGGGTGTTTTAAAGCATTGCATGACAAGACAAGTGCACATCTCAGTGTTGCTAGCATCTGCTCCTAGTTATCGTACACCTCACTTGAACATTTGAAGGTCATAACCAGACACTGTCTGGTTATGAGCCAACTAAAAACTAACTTGAAGGAAGAAGAAACATAAGAACATAAGAATGGAGGAACACTGCAGAAGGCCTACTGGCCCATACAAGGCAGGTCCTTATCAAAACCACCACTACCTAAGAATTTACTCCTGTACTCACGACACTAATCAAACCCAGCCCCTCCCACTCATATATTTGTCCAATCTCTTTTAAAGCCACCCAAGGTCCTAGCCTTTATCACCCTACTCGGAAGATTGTTCTACGCATCTACAACTCTGTTCGAAAACCAGTACTTGCCTATGTCCTTTCTAAATCTAAATTTATCTAATTTAAATCCGTTATTTCTCGTTCTTACTTGGTTCGATATCCTCAGTATTTTATTAATATCTCCTTTGTTTATGCCCATCATCCACTTGTACACCTCGATGATATCTCCCCTCATTCTACGTCTCTCCAGAGAGTGGAGATTCAATGCTCTAAGTCTATCTTCATACGGGAGATTTCTTATACTGTAAATCATTTTAGTCATTCTTCTTTGTATGTTCTCCAATGAATCTATATCCATCCTGTAGTAAGGAGACCAAAACTGAGCTGCATAATCCAAATGAGGTCTCACTAGTGATGTATAGAGCTGTAAAATAACTTTTGGACTTCTGTTGCTTATACTTCTTGAAATAAATCCTAGTAATCTGTTAGCCTTATTGCGCACACTTAGGCACTGTTGTCTTGGCTTTAGATTTCTGCTTACCATGACTCCCAAGTCTTTTCACATTCTGTATGATCAAGCTCTACTTCACCTAGTTTATAAATTCGAGGGATATTTTCATTACCAACGACTAGCACCTTACACTTGTCCACATTGAACTTCATCTGCCACTTTTCAGACCAAGACATTAATTTGTCCAAATCCTCCTGGAGTTCACTGGTATCCTCCTCAGAATGAATTATACGGCCTATTTTGTATCATCAGCAAATTTACTCATGTCACTTGCAATTCTTTCATCAAGGTCATTTATGTAATTATGAACAACAATGGGCCCAAAACTGATCCTTGTGGAACGCCACTAGTGACAAATCCCCATTCAGATTTGACCCCATTAATGGAAACTCTCTGCTTTCTATTGGTAAGCCATGCCTCTATCCATGCTAGAACTTTACCTCCTATACCATGAGCTGCCACCTTTCTTAAGAGTCTCTTGTGAGGTACTCTATCGAAGGCCTTACTGAAATCCAAGTAAACTATATCATATTCTTTATCACTGTCTACTGCCTCAAATGTTTTATTGAAAAACGTCAGTAAATTTGTCAGGCAGGAACGACCTCTCGTAAACCCATGCTGAGATTCATTAATCAAATTATGTTCTTCAAGGTGAAAGGAAAAAAAAAATATCAGATAGCCACTTAAGGTCCTCCTTCAGGGATACTCATTTAGGATGGCTAATGAGGTTTAAAGCCTATCTACTACAGGAGAGTCATTAAGGCCGCAAGTCACCTGTTCACCACCAGAATATTTTTCGGTGTCCCATGGCCTAGTAGGCAACGCTCTCGCCTAACACTGAGTGTCCGTGGTTCAATCCCCGGCCCTGTTCACCTAGCAAGCAAATAGGTACCTGGGTGTTAGTCGACTGGTGTAGGTCGCATCGTGAGGGGACAAGATTGAAGGACCCCAATCGAAATAAGATAGACAGTCCTCGATGACACTGACTTGAGTGGGTTATCCTGGGTGGCTGACCCTCCGGCGTTAAAAATCCGAACAAAAATCTTATCTAATGCCTGAAATATTGTTTAAATTCTCAGTGCAAACACACTGAGAAATACTTGTCGATATATATACAATGTATATACGTACCTGCTGGCACCAGATGTAAGATAAATCTGAATTTATCAGTGTCGTAAAGCCAACAGTTGCCAGATCGACCACACTTATTATCCCACACCAAACACGCAGAGTCTGCAACATGAGTATATATGAAGCATCAGTGTGCAACAAGGGTATATAAAAACTATCAGTGCCTGCAACAAGGGTATATATGAACCATCAGTATCTGCAACAAGGGTATATAAAAACTATCAGTGCCTGCAACAAGGGTATATATGTATTAATATTGGTAGAATTACCGACAATATGTTAAGTAAAAGGACACAAATGCAACTAATGTGACATTTTATTGTGGCAACGTTTCGCTCTCCAGGAGCTTTTTCAAGCCGTTGCAAACAATATATGGACACAGAGGGTATATATATACTCTCAAAGTATATATATATATATACCCACTAGTATTACACCTCACTTTGAGAGTATATATATACCCTCTGTGTCCATGTATTGCTTGTAACGGCTTGAAAAAGCTCCTGGAGAGAGAAACGTTGCCACAATAAAGTCACATTAGTTGCATTTGTGTCCTTTTACTTAAGGGTATATATGAACCATCAGTGTCTTCAACAAGGGTATATATATATATATATATATATATATATATATATATATATATATATATATATATATATAAATTGACTATCTCTCACTCTCTCTCTACTCACCTATTATGGCACCCATCATGATGGGTGCAGGTATGAAAGCAAACACGCTGAGGAACACATTGAGAGTGCCAAGTGCCAGACCCTTGTCCTCGTCTGCCACAGACCTGCCAGGGATACACAGTAACATAGATCTACCAGGGATACACAGTAATATAGGAGATCTACAGCGTCTGCCACTGAATCTGTTTGGTTACAGCTTCTCGAGGGCCGTGAAAAATTAATCTTGGCTGTGATTTACAGGACCCCAAACCTTGATAGGCAGTGCAGTAAACTTCTATGGGACGAAATTCGTAAGGTGTCTACATACGAAAATGTTGTGCTAATGGGGATTTTAACTTTAGATAAATTGACTGGAGCAATTTGACAGGAAATTTAGAGTCAAACTACTTTCTTGATACGATTCAGGATTGTATTTTTAAAACAGTTTGTGACAGAACCAACTAGAGGAAACAACCTGCTTGACTTGGTTCTTGCCAACAAAGAATCACTAATTAATAATCTTGAGGTTAATGATGAGCTTGGGGAAAGTGATCACAAATCACTCAGTTTTAATATGTCATGGAATTACCCAAATAATTGCAATCAAGTCTCTCACCCTGACTTCCGCCTGGCTGATTTCATAGGACTGAGAAATTACCTGGGTGGGCTGAACTGGAATGACCTGACTATGGGTCAGGTAGGTGTGTGGTTGCCAATATGACGTTTTCCAGAGCATAGTTCTACCTGCTCAGACAACTTATGTTCCAAATAGGGAAATCAGATCAAACAAAAAGTATCCTAAATGGATAAACAATAAATTAAAATATCTCAAAGGAGGATGACAAAGTTGATCCCATGTATCAGAAATCTTCCATATGAGGATAGACTGAGGGCCCTGAATCTGCACTCTCCAGAAAGGCATAGAATTAGGGGGATATGATTGAGGTGTATAAATGGAAAGCAGGAATAAATAAAGGGGATGTAAATAGCGTGCTAAAAATATCTAGCCAAGACAGGACTCGCAGCAATGGTTTTAAGTTGGAAAAATTCAGATTCAGGAAAGATATAGGAAAGCACTGGTTTGGTAATAGAGTTGTGGATGAGTGGAACAAACTCCCGAGTACCGTCATAGAAGCTAAGACGTTGTGTAGTTTTAAAAACTAAGTTACATAAATAGATGAGTGGGTGTGGGTGAGTGTGAGTTGGACTTGGCTAGCTTGTGCTACTAGGTCTGATGCCGTGCTCCTTCCTTAAGTGAATGTGACCTGACCTGACTTGGTTGGGTCATTGGCTTAAGCCAGTGGGAGACTTGAACTTGCCTCGCATGGGCCAGTAGGCCTGCTGCAGTGTTCCTTCTTTCTTATGTTATGTTCTTATGATACACAGTAATATAGACTAATTGATTGGAATAATGCTACAGGAAATCTTGATACAGTTCAGGATTGCTTTTTAAAACAGTTTGTGTCAGAACCAACTAGAGGTAACAATCTGCTAGACTTGGTTCTTGCCAACAAAGAATCACTAATTAATAATCTTGAGGTTCATGATGAGCTTGGGGAAAGCGATCACAAATCACTTAGTTTCAATATATCATGGAATTACCCAAATAACTGCAATCAAGTCTCTGTCCCAGATTTCCGCTTGGCCGACTTTATTGGGCTCAGAAATTACCTGGGTGGGATGAATTGGGATGACCTGACTATGGGTCAGGTAGGTGGTGATGGTTGTCAATATGACGTTTTTAAAGCACAGTTCTAGCTGCCCAGACAACTTATATTCCGAGTAGGCACATTAGATCTAACAAAAATTACCCCAAATGGATGAATAACAGATTAAAACATCTCACTGGTCAAAAGAGAGGCATATATAGGCGTATCAAAAGAAGGGATGGGCAGTTAAGAAATCAATAAATTCAATTAAAGAGAGAAATAAAAAGATGGAAATAAGAAAATCAAAAGGGATTATGAGGCTAAAGTCGCAAGGGATTCGAAGACTAACCCAAAAGGGTTCTTTCAGGTATACAGAAGTAAGATTACTGACAAGATAGGACCACTTAATAGTAACTCAGGTCAAATCACTGATAGTGATTAGGAAATGTGTGAAATTTTCAACACTTACTTCCTCTCAGTTTTTACTCAGGAAGATACTAGAGAAATGCCAAAAATAATAAATTGTGTAGAACAGGACGATAATAAACTATGCACGATTGGGGTAACTAGTGACATTGTTCTTAGACAAATAGAGAAATTAAAACGTAACAAATCCCCAGACCTGATGAACTGTTTGTGAGGGTTTTAAAGGGATGTAAAGAGGAACTTAGCAAACCTTTGGCTAATCTTTTCAATATATCACTACAAATTGGCATAGTGCCAGACAAGTAGAAAATGACAAATGTAATACCTATTTACAAGCCTTACCTCCATAGTGGGAAAGTTTATGGAATCAATAAAAGCCGAGGCAATTCATAGCCATCTTGAAAGGCATAAATTGATTAATGAATCTCAACACGGTTATACAAAGCAGCGTTCCTGCCTTACGAATTTACTAACTTTTTTTCACTAAGGTGTTTGAGGAGGTAGATCATGGTAATGAATATGATATTGTGTATATGGACTTCAGTAAGGCTTTTGGAAGAGTGCCACATCAGAGGTTATTTAGGAAACTTAAGGCACACGGAATAGGAGGAGAATTTTTTTCCTGGGTAGAGGCATGGTTGACAAATAAATAGGCAGCAGAGAGTTTGCATAAATGGGGAGAAATTAGAGTGCGGGCATATCACAAGCGGTGTTCCACAGGGGTCAGTATTGGGACCCTTGTTGTTCACAATTTACATAAACGACATAGATGAGGGAATAAATAGCGACATAAGCATATTTGCTGATGACACCAAAATAGGCCGTCCAATTCATTTTAATGATGACATTAGAGCACTCCAGGATGATTTGAATAGACTGATGCAGTGGTCGGAGAAGTGGCAGATGCAGTTTAATATAGACAAATGCAAAATTGTAAATGTTGGACAGGAAAATAACTATGCCACATATAAACTAAATTATGTAGATCTTAATATTACTGATTGCGAAAAAGATTTAGGAGTTCTGGTTAACAGTAATCTGAAACCAAGACAGCATTGCATAAATGTTCGCAATAAAGCTAACAGAATTCTTGGCTTCATATCAAGAAGTATAAATAATAGAAGTCCTCAGGTTGTTCTTCAACTCTATATATCTTTGGTTAGGCCTCATTTAGATTATGCTGCACAGTTTTGGTCACAGTATTACATAATAAATATGAATGCACTGCAGCAGGCCTGTTGACCCATAGTAGGCAAGTCCTTCACAATCCATCACACTAATAGAATGAAATAAAGACACATGTGCAACATCTGGGTATCTTTATTGTAAACGTTTCGCCATCCAGTGGCTTTATCAATACAAATTCTAGGACACTATGTGAAGACAGTAGAACTATATACAAAAGATGAGGTTATCAGTCCCTCGGTATTGGAGTTGTGTGAACATCACCTCATTTTTGTATATAGTTCTACTGTCTTCACATGGTGTCCTAGAATTTGTATTGATAAAGCCACTGGATGGCGAAACGTTTACAATAAAGATACCCAGATGTTGCACATGTGTCTTTATTTCATACTGTCGGTATTGTATACCATTCTTGTACACTAATAGAATATTTGTTCAACCCAATTTTCAATGCTACTCAAGAAATAAGCTTTGATAATTCTATTTACTCATGTGCAAGTCCCACTCAAATCCAACCCCTCTTACTCATGTATTTATCTAACCTAAATTTGAAACTACCCAAGGTCCTAGCTTCAATAACCCTACTAGGCAAACTGTTCCACTCATCAACTACCCTATTTCCAAATCAATACTTTCCTATATCCTTTCTAAATCTACACTTATCTAATTTGAATCTATTATTGCGGGTTCTCTCTTGGAGATATATCCTCAAGACCTTATTTATGTCCCCTTTGTTAATACCCATTTTCCACTTGTACACTTCGACGGAACATTTCTAATGCTATGAATTAATTTAGTCATTCTATGCTGAATGTTTTCTAACGAATTTATATCCATTCTGTAATATGGAGAACAGAACTGAGCTGCATAATCTAGGTGAGGCCTTACTAATGATGTATAATGCTGTAATATAACCTCTGGACTTCTGTTGCTTACACTTCTTGATATAAATCCCAGTAATCTGTTTGCCTTATTACGTACGCTTAGGCATTGCTGTCTTGGTTTAAGGTTGCTGCTTACCATAACCCCCAAGTCCTTTTCGCAATCTGTATGGCTAAGTTCTACGTTATTTAACTTATAAGTGCTTGGGTTATGGACACTCCCGAGCTTCAGAACCTTGCATTTATCTACACTGAACTGCATCTGCCACTTTTCTGACCAGGAATTGAGCTTGTCTAAATCCTCCTGAAGTTCCCTGACATCTACGTTTGAATCAATTATCCTACCTATCATAAGAACATAAGAACATAAGAAAGGAGGAACACTGCAACAGGCCTGTTGGCCCATACTAGGCAGGTCCTTCACAATCCGTCCCACTAACAGAATATTTGCTCAACCCAATTTTCAATGCTACCCAAGAAATAAGCTTTGACAATTCTACCCACTCATGCGCGAGTCCCACTCAAATCCAACCCCTCTCACTCATGAATTTATCCAACCTAAATTTAAAACTACCCAAGGTCCTTGCTTCAATAACCCTACTAGGCAGACTGTTCCACTCATCAACTACCCTATTTCCAAACCAATACTTTCCTATATCCTTTCTAAATCTAAACTTATCTAACTTGAATCCATTATTGCGGGTTCTCTCTTGGAGAGATATCCTCAAGACCTTATTTATATCCCCTTTGTTAATACCCATTTTCCACTTGTATACCTCGATCATGTCTCCCCTCATTCTACGTCTTACAAGTGAATGTAATTTTAGGGTCTTCAATCTTCCTTCGTAAGGAAGATTTCTAATGCTATGTATTAATTTAGTCATTCTACGCTGAATGTTTTCTAAGGAATTTATGTCCATTCTGTAATATGGAGACCAAAACTGGGCTGCGTAATCTAGGTGAGGCCTTACTAATGATGTATAAAGCTGTAATATAACCTCTGGACTTCTGTTGCTAACACTTCTTGATATAAATCCCAGTAATCTATTTGCCTTATTACGTACGCTTAGGCATTGCTGTCTTGGTTTAAGGTTGCTGCTTACCATCACCCCAAGTCCTTCTCGCAATCTGTATGGCTAAGTTCTACGTTATTTAACTTATAAGTGCTTGGGTTATGGATACTCCGAGCTTCAGTACCTTGCATTTATCTACATTGAACTGCATCTGCCACTTTTCTGACCACGAGTTAAGTTTGTCTAAATCTTCCTGAAGTTCTATGACATCTATGTTTGAATCAATTATCCTACCTATCTTCGTGTCGTCGGCGAATTTTCTCATATCACTAGTAATTCCCTCATCAAGGTCATTGATATATATTATAAATAACAATGGGCCTAAAACTGATCCCTGTGGAACACCACTTGTTACAAGTCCCCATTCGGATTTAACCCCATTTATGCACACTCTCTGCTTCCTATTGGTGAGCCATGACTCGATCCATGACAGCACTTTTCCCCCAATGCCATGAGCTGCCACTTTCTTTAACAGTCTCTGGTGCGGTACTCTATCAAAAGCCTTACTAAAGTCTAAATAAACAATATCGAATTCTTTAACGTGATCAACAGCCTCAAAAGCTTTACTGAAGAAGGTTAATAAATTAGATAGGCAGGAACGGCCCCTCGTGAATCCATGCTGGGTATCATTAATCAAATTATGGTTATCTAGATGGCTTCTAATAATATCAGCTATAATTGACTCTAGTAATTTGCCTACAATTGAGGTCAGGCTTATTGGGCGGTAGTTTGACGGTAGCGACTTGTCCCCTGCTTTAAAAATAGGAATTACATTAGCCATCTTCCACATATCAGACACTACACCTGTTTGAAGAGATAAATTAAAAATGTTAGATATTGGTTCACAGAGTTCCATTTTGAATTGGTTCACAGAGTTCCATCTTAGTGTCATCGGCGAATTTGCTCATATCACTAGTAATTCCCTCATCAAGGTCATTGATATATATTATAAACAACAACGGGCCCAAGACTGATCAACAAGATTTAAATATTGAACAGGACAATAACCATGCCACATATAAACTAAATAATGTAGATCTTAATACTACTGATTGCGAAAAGGATTTAGGAGTTCTGGTTAGCAGTAATCTAAAACCAAGACAGCAGTGCATAAGTGTTCGCAATAAAGCGAACAGAATCCTTGGCTTCATATCAAGAAGCATAAATAATAGGAGTCCTCAGGTTGTTCTTCAACTCTATATATCCTTGGTTAGGCCTCATCTAGATTATGCTGCACAGTTTTGGTCACCGTATTACAGAATGGATATAAATGCTCTGGAAAAGGTACAGAGGAGGATGACAAAGTTGATCCCATGTATCAGAAATCTTTCCTATGAAGATAGACTGAGGGCCCTGAATCTGCACTCTCTAGAAAGGCATAGAATTAGGGGGATATGATTGAGGTGTATAAATGGAACACAGGAATAAATAAAGGGGATGTAAATAGCGTGCTTAAAATATCTAGTATTGACAGGACTCGCAGCAATGGCTTTAAGTTGGATAAATTCAGATTCAGGAAGGATATAGGAAAGCATTGGTTTGGTAATAGAGTTGTCGATGAGTGGAACAAACTCCCGAGTACAGTTATAGAGGCTAAAACGTTGTGTAGTTTTAAAAATAGGCTAGATAAATATATGAGTGGGTGCGGGTGGGTGTGAGTTGGTCCTGACTAGCTTGTGCTACTAGGTCAGATGCCGTACTCCTTCCTTAAGTGAATGTAACCTGACCTGGCTGGGTCGGGGCATTGGCTTAAGCCGGTGGGAGACTTGGACGTGCCTCGCATGGGCCAGTAGGCCTGCTTCAGTGTTCCTTCTTTCTTATGTTCTTATATGCAACAATTGGGTATCTTTATTGATGAGACGTTTCGCCACACAGTGGCGAAACGTTTGCTGCACCTCTCCTGCCTACAATATATAAGCTACTTCTTCACACATGTTGTAGTCTTTTCAAGATTGATGGACTGACAACATCGACTCAAGGCTGAGGGACTGATTACCTCAAACTTCTCCTGTTCTTCACGATTCTTCTTTGTATGGACTGATGAAGCCACTGTGTGGCGAAACGCTTCCTTAATAAAGATACCCAAGTGTTGCATATGTGTCTAATTTATCGACTTGGACCTGCCTCGCATGGGCCAGTAGACCTGCTGCAGTGTTCCTTCTTTCTTATGTTCTTATAGGAAATCTACCAGGGATACACTATAACAGACGCACCAGGGATACACAGTAAGACTAACCAGGGATACACAGCAATACAGACTCACCAGGGATACACAACACAGACTCACCAGGAATACACAGCAATACAGACTCACCGGGTATACATAGTAACAGAGACTCACCAGGGATGCACAGTAACATACTCACGAGGGATACACAGTAACAGACTCACCAGGGATATACAGTAACAGACTCACCAGGGATACACAGTAACAGACTCACCAGGGATGCACAGTAACATACTCACGAGGGATACACAGTAACAGACTCACCAGGGATACATAGTAACAGACTCAACAGGGATACACAGTAACACAGACTCACGAGTGATATAGAGTAACACAGTCTCACCAGGGATACACAGTAACAGACTCACCAGGGATACACAATAACAGACTTACAAGGGATACACAGTATCAGACTCACCAGGGATACACAGTAACACAGACTCACCAGGGATACACAGTAACACAGACTCACAAGGGATACACAGTAACAGACTCACCAAGGATACACAGTAACAGACTCACCAAGGATGGATACACGTAACAGACTCACCAGGGATACACAGTAACAGACTCACCAGGGATACACAGTAACAGACTTACCAAGGATACACAGTAACAGACTCACCAGGAATACACAGTAACACAGACTCACCAGGGATACACAGTAACAGACTCACCAGGGATACACAGTAACAGACTTACCAAGGATACACAGTAACAGACTACCAGGGATACACAGTAACACACTCACCAGGGATACACAGTAACAGACTCACCAGGGATACACAGTAAGATACTCACCAGGGATACACAGTAACAGACTC
>WNWK01015506.1:0-47655 GCA_009830355.1 Cherax destructor | reverse complement strand
AATTAAACAGAAGAGAATTCAGAGAATATCGTGAATTGTTTGATTTTGAATATGGTGACGTCATCCTTCATTGTGAGGTGCGCTGGCTTGCTAGAGGACAGGTTCTCAGTAGATTTTGAAAACTGAAAAATAGTGTTCATAATTTTCTAGAAGAGAAGAATGAGCTACCCGAGGAAAGAGCCTTTTTATGTGATAACAAATGGCTATTTGATTTAGCATTTTTAGTTGAAATTACCAACCATCTCAGTGATCTATATTTGAAACTGCAGTGCATGATGTTAGAGCATTCAAGATAAAAATAGAATTATGAGGCTAAAGTCGCAAGGGATTCGAAGACTAACCCAAAAGGGTTCTTTCGGGTATACAGAAGTAAGATTAGGGACAAGATAGGACCACTTAAGAGTAACTCAGGTCAGATCACTGACAGTGATAAGGATATGTGTGAACTTTTCAACACCTACTTCCTCTCAGTTTTTACTCAGGAAGATACTAGCGAAATTCCTGATATAATAAATTATGTAGAACAGGACGATAATAAACTATGCATGATTGGGGTATCTAGTGACATGGTCCTCAGACAAATAGAGAAATTAAAGCCTTACAAATCCCCAGGCCCTGATGAACTGTTTGCAAGGGTTTTAAAGGAATGTAAAGAGGAACTTAGCATATCTTTGACAAATGTTTTCAATATATCACTACAAACTGGCATAGTGCCAGACAAGTGGAAAATTTCAAATGTAATACCCATTTACAAGGCAGGTGACAGGTCCTTAGCTTCGAACTATAGACCAATAAACCTTACCTCCATAGTTGGTAAATTTATGGAATCAATAATTGCCGAAGCAATTCGTAGCCATCTTGAAAGGCATAAATTGATTAATGAATCTCAACACGGTTTTACTAAGGGGCGTTTCTGTCTTACGAATCTACTAACTTTCTTCACTAAGGTGTTTGAGGAGGTAGATCATGATATTGAATATGATATTGTGTATATGGACTTCATTAAGGCTTTTGATAGAGTTCCACATCAGAGGCTGTTGAGAAAACGTAAGGCACACGGAATAGGAGGAGAAATTTTTTCCTGGGTAGAGGTATGATTGACAAATAGGCAGCAGAGAGTTTGCATAAATGGGGAGAAGTCAGAATGGGGGCACGTCACAAGCGGTGTTCCACAGGGGTCAGTGTTGGGCTCCTTGTTGTTCACAGTTTCATACACGGAGATGAGGGAATAAATAGCGACATAAGCAAATTTGGTGATGACACCAAAATAGGCCGTCCAATTCATTCTAATGAGGACATTACAGCACTCCAGGATGATTTGAAATAGAGTATTTCTAGCTATTTTAAAAGATTTATCAGTTATGTTTCTTGGATATTTTAAATCATTAGCTATTTCATAAATTTTAAAGATTTCTTCATCTATGAACTCTGGACTACAAATACGTAAAGCTCTCAAAAACACGTTTCCTTTTATAGTTCCTTGCTAATGTGAGCAGTCACGAAAGCGCTTGGAATTCTTCTATTTTTTCATAGTGGTTGTCTTGCATATTTTAATATCACCTGTTTACTGTGATCTTTTTGCATATATATATATATATATATATATATATATATATATATATATATATATATATATATATATATATATATATATATATATATTTTTTTTTTTTTTTTTTTTTTTTTTACATATAAATGCTTTATTAATAGACAGAATACATTTATAAAACACACAAACATGAACATGAATACAATGGTACAATATGTCAAAGATTATGAATCTCCTCCAGCTCCTCCGAAGCCGGCGCGAGCAGTATGCAGCATGCGTTTCCCCTCTGGATGGCCACGCTGAGACGCTGGAACATGAACGTGGCTGCCCTTGGGTCCCTGGTGGTGTCGATGAGTCTGGAACCCAGCTCTTTAAGGAAACGTGTTGCATTTTTCCCCACGCTCCCAAGGTCTCCGATCCCACTGGGACAAATTTATACTGTTGGCTTATGTCCCTGTACTTGCCGATCTTGTACT
The DNA here is from genome assembly GCA_009830355.1 of Cherax destructor. Classification (NCBI taxonomy): domain Eukaryota; kingdom Metazoa; phylum Arthropoda; class Malacostraca; order Decapoda; family Parastacidae; genus Cherax; species Cherax destructor. The sequence goes on along the minus strand of WNWK01015506.1, from coordinate 45,630 downwards.
CCTCTCTGTGGTCAGCAGCTCCTCCCTGTCGCCCAACACTGTGATGGATGTAGGTGTCAGCCAGTGTCGACACGCAGGTATAATCCCATGCTAAGAGCTTGCCATTCTTCCAAGGATAGATGGTGATCCCGTCGGGGCGGTTTGCTGGGTTGTGGGCGTTGTTGGCTGCTAGTGATCGAGGCTCTCTCTCGGCTGGGCATCCAGCTGTAGCGAGGGTTCTCTTTATGATGTCGTTGACCTCATTGTGTCTTGCATGCCAACCCTTGGTTTTAGAACAGTTAAGACCATGTAGACCATATTGGTCGGCTTGCGCATCGCCGCAAATACACGTATATTCCGTGTGAATGGGGGCAGCAAGGCGCAGAGCCACTGCAATACGAAGGGTCTTAGGGTCCAGGCGTGTTCCCATGGCCGAAATGGGAACTGTTTGGAGGAAGTCCCCAGAGTGAGGTGCACTCACGGCTAGGAGACGGGCAGTCTCCCTGTCTGATGTTACGGCCCTGAGCATATTGGCAAGTATCTTTTCAACAATGGGGCTGTCCCAGCTTGACTGTTTGTAGGCCTGTTCTTCACTAGGTTTTGGTGTTGGAGCAGCAAGAGTCTCCCATTCAGTGATGGCACTGGTGTAGCTAGGGTCCTGTATTCCTGCTGAATCACTGAGGTTGTATGGAAGAATTTGTTTTATTAGCTCATTTGATGCTATGGAAGAGGATAAGAAGGCTGGTAGGGCAATCTGGGAGGATTTGCGTACCCAGCCCCCAAGTCTGACTGGAAGTGAAGCTTGCAACCACTGTCCATCTTCGAGGGAAAGATTCAATCACTCTCTAGCATGGTCTTGAGGAGAGAGTCGTATTCCTCGAGTTTCGGGCTGTTGAAGGCTGGGGAACATCTCAGGAAGTATGTAAGTTTTGGGATTGACAGGCACCTGGTGAGTAGGTAGAAGGCATCATGTGTATCAATGTCTTTCATCCTACCTTCCATCGTCCTGAGGTCGGAGATTTTTTTCCAGGACCAGATCGATGGCATTGGGCCCAAGGGAGCACCAAGGAGAGTGCTGTTGGCTGGATCGATGGCTCGTGCCCCTGGTAAAACAGCCCTAATGTCCTGGATCATCTGTGGATTGGTGGAAACTATCTCACATTTGGTGGGGTTTAAAGATAGGCCCAGGCTACCTACCATATCTTTAATTTTCCTGATGTCTCCCAGGAGAGATTGTGTAGTGCCAGCTAGGGTCCCGTCATCCAAGAACCAGATATTGAGCTCACTGGACAATGCTTCTGTGACATCCTTGATGGCTAGACAGAATAGAAAGGGAGCAAGAGGGTCCCCTGTTGCACACCCTCACACGAGTCAATTTCATGGTCCCCAAACAAAAGTTTAGAAGCCACACTATAACACGATTCTATGAAGGGATAGAGGGAAGGAAAGTGCCTAGAAACTGCTTGGAGAGCAGCATCCCTTCTGACTGAGTTGAAAGCATTGGCAAAGTCCAATTTGATTAAGGCTTTTTCATTGGACATGTTGTTGATGTATACTCGTGCTGCATGGGCAGCTGCTTCACAGCCTTGTTGAACACCAAAACCGAGCTGAGTTGGTTTCAACATTGAGGCAGCATTTTGACTCACCCTTCGTACTGCAGCCTTGGCAACTAGGCGCCGAAGGGTGTTGCCCACTGCAATGGGCCTGATTCCTCCATCCTTTTTCCGGAGGGCACACAGTGAGGCACCAAAGAAAAGGGGTCTAATGGTCTGTGGGACACTACCAGCCAGGCACCCATTGGAAAATTTGGTGAGTTCAGACAACAATCTCTCAGAGACCTCACCAAGACCTGGATTGAGCATTTGTTTCAAGTGTTGTGGCCTTAAACCAGTGAAACCTCCTGCTGAGCCCTGTGGGAAAGACATAGCAGCTTTATACACATCGGCGTCCCGTAAGGTTAAATGTTCTTGACCTGCTGCAATGTCAAGGGGGTCAATGTTGGTACTGGGAGCCCTGGGCGGATGTTTGTCCTTCAGGGCTTGTGCTGTAATGATATCCTTAGGAGGCGTCTGGTGTCCTGTTGTTGACATTTGCCTGGCGGGTGTTTGACGTCCTGGAGGGGATACGGACAAGGTTGTCATCTCTAGGGAATGCATTTATTGCCCTGATAACAGATGTAGCTAGTGACTTGTCCCTCCTTGGTGGGACAGCCAAACAGGCATTGCCAAAAAGCAGAAGGTTGTGCCAGGATCCATTGTTTGCAGGAGCATCGTTGACTTTCTTCAAGAGGTCAGCGAATTTGCTGGCAGCTTCATGGCAGAAGAACTACTGTGAAAAAAAATAGTGAAATTCCAAGGGTTTTCGTGACTACTCACATTATCAAGGAACTATAAAAATAAAATATCAACAAGAATTTCATATAATTGCAAGACTACACCTCACAGTCACATCACATCACCCGACTCTGTGAAACACAACTGTCTAATGTATCATTATATTCTCCCCATATTTTATTAATTATAAATGAATCCAATTTGTATAAATCAAAAGAAATATTCATATTATTTTCAAAACTGCTTTTAATGAAACATGATTCTATTATATTCCTCTCAACCATGGACTTGCTTGATACAACCTTCTCAGCATTTTGAAAATCAATTGGATGGTTAAAATCTCTCACATGAATAAATAGAGCATTAGAATCTTGTCCAGTTCTAATGCTATATTTATGTTGTTTTAATCTTAGTTCAAGACTTTTACCAGTTTGACCGTAATAAACTTTATCGCATATTTTACAAGGAATCTTATAGACACATCCGTCAGCATTTTGAGGGAAATTTTTTTATCAAAAGTTTTTTTTACTGTATCAAGTTTTTTAAATACAACTTTGATATTAAAAATCTTAAGATGAGAAGGCATAGCAACCAAGTTTTCATGGTAAGGGAGAACCAAAATATTTTTAGTTAAATAAGGTTGGTTGTCCCTTTTTGAATTATAAAAACTATTTCTGGCAATGTTAAAGGATTTATCAATTAAGTTTCTTGGGTATTTTAGATCATTTGATATTTCATAAATTTTAGAGATTTCTTCATCTATGAACTCTGGACTACAAATACGTAAAGCTCTCAAAAACATTGATGAGAATACCGACACTTTAACTCTATCTTGGTGTGAAGAATAATAGTGTACATAGGAACAGTTATTTGTTGGTTTTCTGTAAATTTAAAATTTAAAATCATTGTTACCCTTAATAATTAAAATATCTAGGAAAGGCAATGAGTTATTTACTTCGAACTCAACAGTAAAATTTACAGAATGAGCTAAACTATTTAATTTAACAAGGAAATGATTTATATCTATATATTTAGGCATAAGACACAAAATATCATCAACATATCTATACCACTTAGCTCTATTAGGAAGGACAGCATTGAACAATCTTGTTTAAAAAAAATCCACATATAAATTACTAAGAACAGGTGAGAGAGGATTTCCCATTGCCATACCAAACTTATTAAAACTTATTGTTGATACAAAATTTGTGTTTAATGACAAGTTTTACACTCAAAAGCTTGGTATGGCAATGGGAAATCCTCTCTCATCTTCAATTAGTAATTTATACTTAGAATTTTTTGAAACAATATTGCTTAACACAATCCTTCCTAATAGAGCTAAGTGGTATAGATATGTTGATATTTTCTGTCTTATGCCTAAAAATATAAATGTTGCTTAGGACTGTTTGAGAATCTCTCTCCATTTATATATATATATATATATATATATATATATATATATATATATATATATATATATATATATAATATATATTAGTTATCTGTGTTACAGGCGGCCGTGCAGGTACTGAGCAGCGCAGGTGTTGACGCTATCAGCATCGTGCACACTGCCGATACCGAAGGACATGTGCTGGTTGAGCACATCATCGCAGCGGCAGAGTATGCTTATATATGTGTAGAGATTGTGCTGGAGGATGGCGACACTGTGGGGCTCACTGAGGTGCTACGCGAGGGCCCAGGCACGCTGGTCATCCTAGGCAGCAGACACAGAGTACAAAGTCTGACCAGGGCCCTCGGGGGACAGCAAGGCCCTGTCGACCTCCTGCTGTTAATAGACAGCGGCGGTCCCGTGCCACAGGTAGAGTTGGCTGGCTTGGAGACGCCTGCAATTCTTCTGCAACGAAGTGTCCATCGTCTCCCAGAGTTTGCTTCTTTTTTGGAGCGGGACTTGGAGTCTGATGACGGGCCACGGCGACAATACATGGCCACCCTCTCTAAGTGTGGAGAAGTAAGAATGGGCTACGACGCTGCCGCAAACTCCGCCATCGCCGCGGTATTGGTGTACGCGGAGGCGCTGAGAGAGGCGCAGGCGACATACTGCAGCACTCAGGAAAGTTTATGCCGCAGAGTTACAGCTTTAGAAACTTCAGAGTGGAATGATCTACTGGCTTCAGCATCCCTTCAGGGACCAGCTACAGCAGCTTTTCCCGGTCTTCTGGATGACAGTCTTGACCCCGGCAGCGAGGACGTGCCCCGCTACACCGTCAATCTGCTGATCAATGGCAGCATCACTAAGGTCGGTTCACAAATATCAGTCAAATCACTAATCTCAGTCAGGTCATTAAGGCCATCTCGGTAATGTCAGTGCTCAACCTCCGTACGTAATGACTTAACTTCATGTTTCAGTGTGTATGTTGTTCACCAGCTCCGTCGACTACCTTACTATTTTTTCTAGTAAAATTCTCTGCCCAGTGTAAATGTCATCCTGATGAATAGTAACTTTCATCCCTAGTGACTCCTTTACTAGTGACTCCTTCCCTAGTGACTCCATCCCTAGTGACTCCTTTACTAGTGACTCCTTCCCTAGTGACTCCTTCCCTAGTGACTCCTTCTCTAGTGACTCCTTCCCTAGTGACTCCTTCTCTAGTGACTCCTTCCCTAGTGACACCTTCCCTAGTGCCTCCTTCCCTAGTGACTCCTTCCCTAGTGACTCCTTCCCTAGTGACTCCTTCCCTAGTGACTCCTTCTCTAGTGACTCCTTCCCTAGTGACTCCTTCCCTAGTGACTACTTCCCTAGTGACTCTTTCCCTAGTGACTCCTTCCCTAGTGACTCCTTCCCTAGTGACTCCTTCCCTAGTGACTCCTTCCCTAGTGACTCCTTCCCTAGTGACTCCTTCCCTAGTGACTCTTTCCCTAGTGACTCCTTCCTTAGTGACTCCTTCCCTAGTGACTCCTTCTCTAGTGACTCCTTCTCTAGTGACTCCTTCCCTAGTGACTCCTTCCCTAGTGACTCCTTCCCTAGTGACTCCTTCCCTAGTGACTCCTTCCCTAGTGACTCCTTCCCTAGTGACTCCTTCCCTAGTGACTCCTTCCCTAGTGACTCCTTCTCTAGTGACTCCTTCCCTAGTGACTCCTTCCCTAGTGACTCCTTCTCTAGTGACTCCTTCTCTAGTGACTCCTTCCCTAGTGACTCCTTCCCTAGTGACTCCTTCCCTAGTGACTCCTTCCCTAGTGACTCCTTCTCTAGTGACTCCTTCCCTAGTGACTCCTTCCCTAGTGACTCCTTCCCTAGTGACTCCTTCCCTAGTGACTCCTTCCCTTGTGACTCCTTCTCTTGTGACTCCTTCCCTAGTGACTCCTTCCCTAGTGACTCCTTCCCTAGTGACTCCTTCCCTAGTGATTCCTTCCCTAGTGACTCCTTCCCTAGTGACTCCTTCCCTAGTGACTCCTTCTCTAGTTACTCCTTCCCTAGTGACTCCTTCCCTAGTGACTCCTTCCCTAGTGACTCCTTCCCTAGTGACTCCTTCCCTAGTGACTCCTTCCCTAGTGACTCCTTCCCTAGTGACTCCTTCCCTGGTTACAATAAACCTTCGTTCAATATTTAAAGCTGATCGGATTACTCTTTCTAAAGTTATAGACAAAATTTTGGCGTAACAAAAACGCTTCAGCCAACAATCTTCTGGGATACTTAAATAACCATATTCCATGTGTGAGTTTTTACCTTCAGAAATTAGATTTATCACAAATTCTCATTTTCCTTCAAGAAGAATGTTTTATGCTGGCGAATTCTTCTTGGTCCGAGGAATCATCAAACCTGATTACCTAGAAGTTCTAACTACAATAAAAAATAGATGTTTGTCGGTCGCTACACGATCGGAGAAAGGAATCCCCGTATTTCTTAAGCCCAGCCTCCTCTACTTCAATGCAAGATAAAAGAATTATGCAGGGTGGTGATAACAATTTTTACACACCTCCCGTCTCCCACCGAGGTAGGGTGACCCGAAAAAGAAGAAACACTTTCACTATCACTCACTCCATCACTGTCTTGCCCCTCCAAGCTGCAAATATCCGCACCTCCTCCTTCAGAGTGTAGGCGCTGTACTTCCCACCTTCAGGACTCAAGTCCGGTGACTCTGAATCCCTTCATAAATGTTACCTTGTTTACACTCCAACAGCTCGTCGTCATAAAAAGTGAAAATGTATATTTTTTGTATGTATGCAGGTGTGTGTATATGTATACATATGTATGAAATTGTGTATTCTTGTGAATACATACATGTACACTTTTGTGTACATAGTATATGCATTCACAAAAATACATTTTTAGTATGTATATGAGTGCACTCTTTCTGCTTCCTTTCAACAAAGCGGCCGTATCCCACCGAGGCGGGGTGGCCCAAAAAGAAAAACAAAATGTTCTCTTTTTAACTTTAGTATTGTATACAGAAAGGGATACTAGTCCCTTTCTGTCGGCATGTTAGTCGCAAGGAAGAATACTGTTCCACTCCCCCATATATACACACACATATATACAGTGGAACCCCGGTTAACGAACACCCCGGAAATCGTGCAATTATGTAAGTATAATATTGTAAGTGCTTTAAGAGAGAGAGAGAGAGAGAGAGAGAGAGAGAGAAGAGAGAGAGAGAGAGAGAGAGAGAGAGAGAGAGAGAGAGAGAGAGAGAGAGAGAGAGAGAGAGAGAGAGAGAGAGAGAGAGAGAGAGAGAGTGAGAGAGCAATGAAACCACGAACTAGTGGTTATGAATCATTTACCAAACTGCGGCAGGCCAGGATTCGACCCAAGGACACAATGTACATTACATGTCACCCTACCATCTGAGCCATCTTTCCTACAGCAGGACATTGTGTCGTGGGGTCGAATCCTGGCCTGCCGCAGTTTGGTAAATGATTCAAAGCCACTTGTTTCGTGGTTTCATTACTATATAGATTGCTTGTGGAGGCGCGTATTCAAACAGGAAAAGGCTGAAATATATATATATATATATATATATATATATATATATATATATATATATATATATATATATATATATATATATATATATGTCGTGCTGATTAGGTAAAACTTGGATTTTGGCTTAAATAGCAACGCTCACCTTGCCATATAAGACAAGCGAAAATTTGTGTATGCAGTAATTTCGCAAAAATCATTCTGAACCTAAAGAAAAAAAAATATTTCATTGTGTTTGTTTATTATTAAATTACTGTAAACGTATCTAAAATATATTTAGTTGGGTTAGGCTAAATTATATTGCGCTTGTTATAATAAGGTTAGGCAAGTTTTCAAAGTTTCTTTTGGTACAAAATTATAAATGTTTACATTAACATAAATGAAAAAAATATATCTTTAAGCGTATAAGAGAAATTTTTCGAAAGGATTTAATTTTAAATGAGTTCTTGCTAATTGACCAGTTTTACCTAATCGGCACGACATATATATATATATATATATATATATATATATATATATATATATATATATATATATATATATATATAGTGTGTGTGTGTGTGTGTGTGTGTGTGTGTGTGTGTACTCACCTAGTTGTTGCTGCAGGGGCCAATTCACAGCTCCTGGCCCCGCCTCTTCACTGGTCGCTATTAGGACACTCTTCCTGCTCCATGAGCTTTATCATACCTCTTCTTAAAGCTATGTATGGATCCTGCCTCCACTACATCACTTCCCAGACTATTCCACTTCCTGACCACTCTGTGACTGAAGAAATACTTCCTAACATCCCTGTGATTCATCTGAGTCTTCAACTTCCAACTGTGTCCCCTTGTTGCTGTGTCCCATCTCTGGAACATTCTGTCTCTGTCCACCTTGTTGATTCCTCTCAAGTGTGTGTGTGTATGTATGTATACAAGGTGCTATCATAAGGCTCTACTACTACCACTATCACTACTACTATAACTACTACTACTACCAGTACTACTACTACACCTACCGCTACTACTACTACTACCGCTACTACCAGTATTGCTACTACTACTACTGCCACTACTACTTTTACTACCCCTACAACAACTACTACTGCTACAACTTGTAACGCCACCACTAATACTACTACTACTGCTGCTACTAATACTACTACTACTATTACTATTTGTACTGCTACTACTACTAGTACAAATAATACTGCCACTACTTACTCCCACCACCAATACTACTACTGCTACCACTACTATTACTACCCCTGCTACTACTACTATAGCTACCCCTACCACTACTACTCTTACTACCCCTACTACTACTTCCCAACTACTTCTACTACTACAATTACTATCCCTACTACTACTACTATAGCTACCCCTACCACTACTACTCTTACTACCCCTACTACTACTATTACTACCCAACTACTTCTACTACTACAACTACTACAACTACATCCACCTCCACTACTACTGCTACTAATACTACTACTACAACTACTACCACCACCACTAGTACTACTACTACTGTTACTAATACTATTACTACTAGTGCTACTGCTACTACTACAACTACTACCTCTCGTTCTACTACTCCCGTCCCCTCTCATAATTTTGCTTCAGTAGCTAGAAATACATACCGTATTTTCTTGCATACAAGACGTGTTTTTTCCCACAGGAAGTCTTGTAAAATCAGCCTGCGCCTTATATGCTCAAGGTCAAGGTCAAGGGTTGGCTTTAGGATACGCTTTAGCGTAAAGTATGAGAGTCATTAGCCCTTGAATATGACTGATGCTTTACCGCTTTGATACTTCACTAGTTTTTGTGTCATAGTCATTAATAATAAAGGAAAGTATTTATAAAAAATATAAAAGTATTTTTAATAAATATGAAAGCATTTAAAAAATATATAAAAGTTTTTAGAAAAAAATATAAAAAGTATTTATAAAAAATATAAAAAGTATTTATAAAAATATAAGTATATAAAAAATATAAAAGTATTTATAAAAAAATATAAAAGTATTTATAAAAAATGTAAAAAGTATTTATAAAAAATATAAAAAGTATTTATAAAAAATATAAAAAGTATTTATAAAAAATATAAAAAATATTTATAAAAAATATAAGTGTATAAAAAATATAAAAGTATTTATAAAAAAATATATAAGTATTTATAAAAAATGTAAAAAAATATTTATAAAAAATATAAAAAGTATTTGATGGTTTCATGGTGCAGGTTGGTCAAGCGGACGAGTCACTGGCGGTGCTGGGGAGACTGGAGGTGCGGGAGCCCAGGTGTGGCGCTCACTGTCCCTGCAGTATTCTGGTCCCACCCCTCATGCTGCCTCCAGCAGTCAACGTCACACAGTCTACAGGTCAGTCACTGGGTTGGTTCACACAGACGAACCTCAAACTCTTGATTACATTGTTCTTCATCCTAGTTAATCAATCTGCTCGAGAAAAACTGAACGTTGATTTTTAATTACAGCGGTTGTAACCCGATTACTGTATATATGTTATTTTTAATTAGGTTAACATGGTACATAATGTAAACATACCTTACTGAAGAGAATGCCCTGATAATCTGCCAGAAATCTATTAATCTGGAAGACAGATTTAAATCCAGTTAGTTTAATATTTTTATTATGCACCCCATACCCACCCTGTGGGCGGTAGTCAAAAGACTACAGAGGTACATAATGGGACCAGGGACTGGACCCCAAAGATTTGATAGCTGAGCAAGTTACAAAGGTAATGAACTCAGGTAGATCTGGTCACAATCATGACAAGTTAAATCCATATACTGCTAAAGCAATATTCTGGCTTACTCTCATTGTCGATTTTCTTTGACGGTCATAATGTAAATCAATATATGTAGATAAATGGTTCAGAGAACCGACAAGTTGATAAATTAGACACATGTGCAATACTTGGGTATCTTTATTAAAGAAACGTTTCGCCACACAGTGGCTTCATCAGTCCTATATAAAGAAGAATGGTGAAGATTAGAAGAAGTTTGAGGTAATCAGTCCCTCAGCCGCTTCTTCGAGCATATGTTGTATTCTTTTCAAGATTGATGGACTGACAACATCGACTCCAGGTTGAGGGACTGATTACCTCAAACTCTTGATCTACACCATTCTTCTTTGTATGGACTGATGAAGCCACTGTGTGGCGAAACGTTTCCTTAATAAAGATCCCCAAGTGTTGCACATGTGTCTAATTTATTAAATCAAAATATGTATGAATGCTCAAGACAGTATACATATCGAAATCTTCTTGTAGACTTACTGTAAAGTTCTTTATCCATTTACCGCTCCACTTGTTCCATACAGATTAAATACTTAAACAGTCTGCTAGAACCTTGATAAGTTTTAATATATATTTATGAGTCAGCTCAAGGCAGAACATATATGTGAACCTTCTTCCAGGGTTTACATGGTTTGTTTCCTACTTCGCATAATAATTTAGCAACACCTACGAACAGAGTTATTTTGTTTAATAATTATTTTGATTGGTCGTTTATATGAATTCATGTCATCATTAGAGCAAGTCTAGTACTGTTATTTGTAAGACCCTACTAGAAACATGGTCCCATTACAGCATTTTTCATCATTGTTCTTATTTTCTTCAAAGCAAACAGTTACCTGTTTTAAAGATTGTCCTAGTTTTTACGGACTTTGAGAAGTTTTAAAATATTCCGTATGGATTCCTATTGTTATTCCCATAATATCTAAGTTGCTATAACAAAATAACGCAATCAGAGATAGCTGAGACAGGTCGCTAAAATATTACCATTATCTCAACTGGTAATGGTTGTTCACTATCACAAAAACATTCCGTACACAGTATTTGCAACTCACATTATTACCAGTATTATTACTTAATCAAATGTAGGTATTAATACTGCTCTAGGAAATAGGAATACATATTATTACTTTCACAAGAAAGTGCTAAATCCATAATGGTTAATGAGAGTTAAAAATTACATAGTGTAAAGAATTATGTAGGAGAGACAGCCAGAATTTGTTCACTCGAGTTAATTAAGGGACACGTATATACCCCTTTACAGTGCAGACAGTATTGCCCACCACCATGATTCAAGTACTGCTAACCCGATATATTTCCCCCAAAATGGAAAGTCATCATAATCATCATCATGTAAGACGAGAGACAAATGTATTCAGGCCTCTTATGTCATGTTTATGTAAAATTTCGTCCTTATTCAGGAAAAAACTCGAGAAATAATACTAAGATTATTGTGGCTGATATAAAAAAAATGATGTATACATATTAGAAAATTATAAAATACTGGTAAAATTTCTGTAAGTAACATTTCATATTAATATCACTAGGAATGAGAAAGTTGATAAATTTACAAGAGTAAGAGTACAAGAAAACACAAACTACTGGAGTGGAGAAACACTGCAGCAAATTACAAAGAAAAATTAAATTACAAACCAGAGGAAGTTTCAGTGAGAGAACTTATTTAATTATTATTATTATTATTATTATTATTATAATCATGGGGAAGCGCTAAACCCGTACGATTATACAGCGCCTGTGAGAGGTTGGATGGAAGGTATTCAGGCTTAATTCATGGAACTGAGCACAGATCCAATTCTCTAGATCGGCTCAGCTTCAAGGAACCTTCCTTGAGGGGTCAGTGAGAGAAGTACGTTACTAAATAAGGAGTGTGTACAGCACTACTATAAGGCTGCATGACACCAAACATATGTTCATGATAAGAAAAGTGGAAATAAAAGAGTAGAGGCGATGGCGGACTGAATTTGTTATGTTATCAGAATACAGTATGTGGCAGGTTGGTGTTGCAACCGCGAGAGAGCAAATACAGTGGACCCTCGGTTTTCGTTGAAAATTCTTTCCAGAATGCTGTTAAGTGCCGTTATCGAACGAATTTGTTCCCATAAGAACAAATGTAAATTAGATTAGTCGTTTCAGAAACCCAAAAATACACTTACAAAAGCAAACTTACATAATTGTTCGAGTTTCAAGGTGAACGAAAACCGAGGGTCCATGGAGAGGAGGAAAAACACGCTCTCTGGCAGAATATAGCATAATTCAGGAAATAGAATTAATGTAATTAACAATTATGAAAAAATTATAAATATTGAGCAACTACGTTTTTTAGAATTTTACAAAAAGATCTTTGATAATGATTGATGATAGAGATGATTGATGATAGTAGTATTCTAAAACAGCCAATGATTGTAACTGATCTCGCCAAGATGTCAACAGTTGTAACTGTGTGGAAGGTTCACTCATGACTGCCGCTGCACAAACTTTATGCTCACAGTAAAGCAAGAAAGACGAAACACTCATAAACTGCCTACATTCCCTTTATCCAAGTAAAGGAAGCGTTGCTTCGCGTCGTTGCATCAACAGCAACTCGTCGGCATCAAGGATCCAAGTAAAGGAAGTGTTGCTTCGCGTCGTTGCATCAACAGCAACTCGTCGGCATCAAGGATCCAAGTAAAGGAAGCGTTGCTTCGCGTCGTTGCATCAACAGCAACTCGTCGGCATCAAGGTACAGCACTCAACAACCCACTTTATCTTCGGTGCAAAATTATAAAAAAACACTTAATGTGTTATGCCCGGTTAACTTATTTAAAATTTATATTAATTAGCAAAACAGTTATTTATCAGGAGTTACAATATGATTGTGTTGTGTATCGTGAGATACACTATGTGTTGTCTAGCATGAGATACACTATGTGTTGTCTAGCATGAGATACACTATGAATGTGTTGTCTAGCATGAGATACACTATGTGTTGTCTAGCATGAGATACACTATGAATGTGTTGTCTAGCATGAGATACACTATGTGTTGTCTAGCATGAGATACACTATGTGTTGTCTAGCATGAGATACACTATGTGTTGTCTAGCATGAGATACACTATGTGTTGTCTAGCATGAGATACACTATGTGTTGTCTAGCATGAGATACACTATGAATGTGGTGTCTAGCATGAGATACACTATGTGTTGTCTAGCATGAGATACACTATGTGTTGTCTAGCATGAGATACACTATGAATGTGTTGTCTAGCATGAGATACACTATGGGGTGTCTAGCATGAGATACACTATGTGTTGTCTAGCATGAGATACACTATGTGTTGTCTAGCATGAGACACACTATGTGTTGTCTAGCATGAGATACACTATGTGTTGTCTAGCATGAGATACACTATGTGTTGTCTAGCATGAGATACACTATGTGTTGTCTAGCATGAGATACACTATGTGTTGTCTAGCATGAGATACACTATGAATGTGTTGTCTAGCATGAGATACACTATGTGTTGTCTAGCATGAGATACACTATGTGTTGTCTAGCATGAGATACACTATGTGTTGTCTAGCATGAGATACACTATGTGTTGTCTAGCATGAGATACACTATGTGTTGTCTAGCATGAGATACACTATGTGTTGTCTAGCATGAGATACACTATGTGTTGTCTAGCATGAGATACACTATGAATGTGTTGTCTAGCATGAGATACACTATGTGTTGTCTAGCATGAGATACACTATGTGTTGTCTAGCATGAGACACACTATGTGTTGTCTAGCATGAGACACACTATGTGTTGTCTAGCATGAGATACACTATGTGTTGTCTAGCATGAGATACACTATGTGTTGTCTAGCATGAGATACACTATGTGTTGTCTAGCATGAGATACACTATGTGTTGTCTAGCATGAGATACACTATGAATGTGTCGTCAGTAACAACTCGGTGTAGGCAGAGTAATTAACTCTTTTTGAGTATATTGTTGTTATAATGAGTGTGGAGAGCAAAACTAACAAGAATGATACATCATCTAGGGAATTCGAGGTAATCATGTTTGATCCAAGGAAGTGGAGGACAGCTTCAATTACTTATATTAAGAGCCATTCACCAGCATCAAAGTCCCTTCTTGATCGATGGTTATTGTTTACTAATAATAGTCCAGCTATTCTATGAAAAAAAATGGCATTACCTTGAAATAATTTCCAAGGATAATAATAATAATAATAATAATAATAATAATAATAATAATAATAATAATAATAATAATAATCTTAATTTCTACAAGTACAGGTACAAGGTAGACTGACCTAGCTGACATCAATGACATACTACTATATAGAAAGCCCCTTGTTATGCAGAGCATTTCGGGCAAATTTGGTCAGTTTTGTCCCAGGATGCGACCCACACCAGTCGACTAACACCCAGGTACCCATTTCACTGATGGGGAACATATACAGCGGGTGTTTTAAGGAAACACGTCCTTATGTTTCCACTCGTACCTGGGATCAAACCAAGGATCTCAGTGTGTTAGTTGTGTGCGCTAATGATCGTGCTACGGGAAAATAGCCGTAATTTTTGCTTTTTTTAACTGTAGGAATTGAAGATAGCAAAAATTGTTTCAAACAAACGATGTAGAGGAATAAAAGATTGAAAAAAATCCTCATTACTATTACTGAAGTCATAGTTGCGATTTGTACGCATTTCAGTTTTCCATCAAAACAATACTTGAATTTTGAGTTGTAAAACGTAGGAATCGATTATTATTAACCTACGACTGAACTAAGTGTTATTTTTTTGCCTCCTTTTTCCCAGAAAGTGAGACATGCGTCTCACTTTGACGCATGGAAGGAACAAATTTGAAACAAGTTTTGCATTGTTTCTTATGTTTTTCAAGTGAGAGGTAAATTAGGCAGACTTGATGAGGTGTTGTTATTGTGAAGACACAGCCTGGGTCTGCTGGAAGCAATCAACAATTACCAAGCATTATGAGAGTGAAACAAGGAGAATTTGATGCTTAAAATATAAAACTGATGGAATATTTAACAACATAACATTGACATGATTTATTTATATTAGATGCTGAAGTACGTGACATACAAAGATAAAAAAGAGAAAGGAGAAAAACTAATAATGTTTTATTAAAAATTTCTGGACGATTTTTATTAACATAATTTATCCATATAATCATAAAGTTCTTCCTTAAAAATATAGGGTTAGTTTTGACATGATGTTCCTTCGAGGTCGATCACCTTGCTCCAGCCCTTCTAAGGCAGGGTAGGTGCCAAGGCTGGAGCTTGCTACCATCTGCGGCTCGCAAGCCTGCCCTTCCTTGGGGCGGGGAAGATGGCAGACCAGAGTGGCCTAGCTTCTCCCTACCAGCCTCGTGCTGGTGGGGAATGTGGCTAGGCCTGGGAACACTTGGTCCCAACGATGAGGGGTACTTGTACCTTCTCCCATGGGAGACATAGGTCTCTGATACTCCCACGACAGGATGCCGGAGCCGGGTCGCCATCTGGTATAGACCCGGGCCGGGAGAATAAAAAATGCGCACTCACTAGTCTTGCAAAATAACTTGCAATTGCATGAAAATAAATTTAATAGCTTGTCAGGTGCTGGAGGCAGAGTTGTGGATACAGGTTTAAGCTAATTTTCTTCCAGGTTCCAGCCCTTTCCATATGCGTTCCGGCTAAGCTGGACTTGAAGTAAAACTAGAATACTAAGCAGATTATGTTGTTGTGGGAGGAAGTGTGGCCACCAATCACAGTGTGACCGGAGCTGCTGTCTCATCGTTCACTGGTCGGCATGCGGCTGCAATAGCATGACTTATCGTGACTTGCTTCCTGCAAAGTTTTTGTGGCAACTCATTTTTTTTTTTACTTTGTGAGACTCAGTAAAACATCTGAGTGTCTCTGGGATCCTATTCAAAGCATCTTCCTCCATTTTGTAAAGACGACTAGTTGTCTATGTCATAAGTCGTAGTATGTCGTCATATTTAATGGCAACAGCAGCAGCCCAAATCCTAAGCTTCTCGTCTTCAGAATCCTTTTTTTCTTCTCTCTCAGAGTAGCTGTGTCTATCAGATACTTGTCAACATTATCTTTAAAGGTAAAAGTGCATGAATTGTTTGTTAGCATTGCACAACATATGTTGACCTCGTAATGTTTATGATAGATTCTTTCAAATACCTGCCAAAATAAATACTCTCCTCACCTCAAGAGAGATCTCTCTTAATATTTTTTATATTTTCAAGACTGTTGTATTGGCTTTCATCATTTCCATCAATAAAAAACGGAACTTTCAAATATAGTAAACCATCTGCCTCTGGTCTACCTGCTTCTCTTCTTGTAATATAAAGTCAATCACAGTTACAGTGAGCATCGGTGGCAATTAAATCCTTAGATGTATTAATTCGACATTCGACTTCGTTTTAACGTTCATCTTCACGTTGGTTACAATAGTTGTCAACAGATTCGCACATTCCATAAGTTATGACACTGAATACTTTATGATCTTTGTGCTAAAGTAGTTTTGTATTCGGTACAAAATAAGTTTTTCAAAGTCCAGTGTTTTAACTCTGATCTGAAATATACTGTAGATGGACCTGACTGATTCTCAGTACATGTTCTCCTACCAGCCTTCATATTGTGTTTACCTGTGTAAGTTTTTCTGCAGCTGATGTGGATTTGGTTCAAGTGTTGTCATTTTTCCGCTCCAAACTGGCATTAATTAATGTGTTCAGAGCTGCTGTGACTTGTTCCATCGCTCCTTCCAGACTTGTACCACAGAGAATGCTCCCAGAAATGTTCTGTCATTCCACTTATCTGAAACAAAAATGAAGGTTAAATGTAATATCATGCTAGATTCTGTGAAATTAAACCCCCAGTTACAAGCAATAAATAAATACTGAAATAGGCTACACACCTGTGTCTATGGTGTCACGTGTGTTTACATTAAAAATCATGTAGATGTTTTTGTGAAAAACTTAAATGAGAAAAAATTGCAACTTTAATTTCCGTTGCAGTTGCGTTCCCGTTGCACTGACGGTAAAAATGGTAATGACCAAAAATGTTCATCTTTTAGTTCTCTATATTTTTTTTTTTAAATATGTTTTGTGGGCGAGGGGCTTGGACTTCCAGCAAGCATGTGTGAGTGTGTTAGATAGGAGTGAATGGAGACGAATGGTTTTTGGGACCTGACGAGCTGTTGGAGTGTGAGCAGGGTAATATTTAGTGAAGGGATTCAGGGAAACCAGTTAATTGATTTAGTTGGACTTGAGTCCTAGAAATGGGAAGTACAATGCCTGTACTTTAACCCTTAAACTGTCCAAACATAGATCCATGTTTGCTTGCCTAGCACTCCAAACGTAGATCTACGTTTTTTTACATGCTTTCTTATTGAGAATATCAAGGTCAGAGTGTACGCACGTAAACGTATATCTACTTTTTTACATGCTTCTTATGGAGAAAATCAAGGTCAGAGCACTGCCCACAAAAACGTAGATCTACGTTTGGACAGTTTAAGGTTATTAAAGGAGGGGATTGAGATATTGGCGGTTTGGAGGGATTTTCTTAACTGTCGTATCTTAGCGCCTCTGCAAAGACAGTGATTATGTGTGAGGTGAAAGTGTTGAATGATGATGAAAGTATTTTCTTTCTTTTTGGGTCACCCTGCCTCGCTGGGAGACGGCCGACGTGTTGAAAAAAAAAATGTTTTGAAGGCCTCAGACCTGCCCGCGGGGGCATTGACCCCCGAAACCCTCTCCAGGTATACTCCAGGTATTCGTTAACCACTCAGAGCAGCGGCAGCCTCTCTTACACAATATTAGTGACGCTTTATACACAGATCATTCTTATAATCATAAGTAGTGGTAAATCCAGCAGTCATGTATGGTAAGGGGAGGCAATTAAGTTCTGTCCCAGGAGGAAGATAGATCCAATTTCCTGAATCAAAAGTCCTTCGCCATCATCATGGTACATCCCATGGGAGGCTTTTTAGGCAGTCACTCGAACAGTCTGAATTGCCCTAGCTATATGTATTTAAAAAAAAAAATCATGCATGTTGATAGATTTTTTGTGAATTTATTCGTACTTAGCATACGAAGTGTAAATTTTAAACAAAAAGTAATAGACACCTAAATTATTCTTGCTAAAATCCTAATAATATTAGGCTCAATTCAATCCAACCTTGAAGATCAGCCTAAATAACAGTCAAAATATCAGTAAATATGTTATTTTTCATAATAGATTCATTTTCTCAGATATTGCAACAATTTACACAGTTTACATTTAAGTTGTTTGGCAAATCAATCACTGCTTTATTAGACACGATCACAATATCCAAGTTAAATACACATTTTCATTTGTTAGTGATGTTTAATGAATTTGTGATGTGTTGTCTGTACCTGCAGGGTTTGATATCATGGGCGGCACCAAGTGGTGGACCTGGCAAGTGCCCAGCTTAGACGATATGAACAAGAGAGAAGTAGCAGTCTACTTTACAGCTTTTTGCTTTCTGATTGTGATATTCGTCTCCTCGTGTGTCGTCTGCCTGGTTAACATGATCAAGGCGCCGAGCAGACAATAACACACCTTGTGAAGCTACACTCTCCCAAGGACAAAGGCTATACGTAAATTGTATTCACTGGTGCTTGGTAAACGGAAGGTAATTAGGTTTGATCTGAGAAAGAGGAGAGTAGCTCTAATACTTTGATCAACAACCTTAAAGGAGCATCCCAGGCAAGACTCTCCCATGCACACAATTGACATGCAACATCTGTTTTGGTTAGGATGTATAAACCTTTAATGAGCTGTGTACTGATCAACAGTACTCACCTAATTGTGGTTGCAGGGATCGAGTCATACCTCTTGGCCAAGGTAAATATGTCATCTCTTGTAACAGAACTCACGTTATCACAGTCACACGGTGACGTCTGCCTTGTAACAGAACTCACAGTGTCACTATCAAAAGTGAAATGTCCAGTACAACTACTATATCGTGAAATGTCGCCTATAAGTCCTACGACATAATCACTGTCACATCTGAAGACATCTGCATAGTAACATAAATCCCAGTATCATTATAACTGAATAAGTCTGTATAGCAACTCACTTAATCACCATCACATACATAATATTGTTTTCATGGCAGATATTTGATGTCTTGTAGTGACGTTATCCACACCACACATACTTTATGTTTTGAAGCAACAAGTTCAATACCCGACATTTGCTATATCTTGTTGAGAAAAGAACAATACCAGTATATGTTTTTTTTTCCTGTGGTGACAAGAGCTATGCTGCGCACATGTTATGTCTTGTGGTGACAAGAGCTATGCCACACATGTTATGTCTTGTGGTGACAAGAGCTATGCCACACATGTTATGTCTTGTGGTGACAAGAGTTATGCCACCATGTTATGTCTTGTGGTGACAAGAGCTATGCCACACATGTTATGTCCTGTGGTGACAAGAGCTATGCCACACATGTTATGTCTTGTGGTGACAAAATCCATGTTACACACATATGTCTTGTGGTGGCAACGTCCATGTCACAGATTTGCTTGAATTGATAATGTCAGTAGGATATTTCTTGTGCTGACGAGATTAGTACCAGACATTTGTTATGCACTGTAGTGACGAGGTCCATACCATTGTTATTCACTGTAGTGACAAGGTCCATACCAGTGTTATGCACTGTAGTGACAAGGTCCTTACCAGTGTTATGCACTGTAGTGACAAGGTCCATACCAGTGTTATGCACTGTAGTGACAAGGTCCATACCAGTGTTATGCACTGTAGTGACAAGGTCCTTACCAGTGTTATGCTTCTGGTAATTACGTGCTAATACAAAGTAATCAACATGGTATACATATGCATTTACTGTATGAAGTAATATTTATTTTGGTTAGGCCATTCTTGTTTGTTGTCAAGTGTGCCTCAGTTGTGTCAAGTGTGTGTCAAGTGTGTGTGTCAAGTGTGTGTGTCAAGTGTGTGTGTCAAGTGTGTGTCAAGTATACGTGAACTATCGTGTGTATGGTCTTGGTCTCTTATATTAAAACTGTCTTAATGTCACTATTATTTTATTAAAGATTATCATAAGTATCTACAACATATTGTATTACGTATATGAAGTGAAACAATGTATATAAATGTATGGTTATTACTGAATTAAAATAATTTTATTAGGTCTAGGAAATGTCACTTCCGGTAAAGTCACTCTCGGTACGTTTCCTGCCGCTAAGTTTCACTCCCCATATAAAGAATATACTTTGATTTAAGAGGTAAAAAAATAAAGATATAATTGCAGTATTTTTTAAATCTAACCTGATTTAAGTGTTATGGTGGTGTGCCGAGAAGTTGTAGATAAAAGACACACATATGCACTGAATAAGACATTAATTAAAGAAACTTCCGCCACAAGTGGCTTCTTCAGTCCTCATTAATTTTTTTTGAGATCTAACCTATCTAACCTGTAACTGTGACTATGACCAGAGGTCTGGGGAAGGAAGAAGGGTAGAAATGCGTGAAGAAATGGGAGCAAGGAGTGGAAGCAAAGGTAAGTGGCCCAACCACTTTCGATTTTTATTTGGCAATGGGTTTGTGGAATACAATTTCTCGTGATGAAGAAGTTTAAAGGAGCATACTACACTGTCCAACACTGCTACACATGTATATAAGGAAGGTGTCCATATGCATGCAGTGAGTTAGGTGTGGATATTTTTTTTTTAAGAAGTAGTGGTGGAAGGTCGCAGCTGAGATGGCTTGTGGGCACAAGATGGGTGCGCAGGAGGGTAACTGCCTGGCTCGCCTCAGTGTCCTGCCTGGTGACGTCTGGATGGTGTTAGTGTGTGTACTTGGTGTTCGTTGGTATCTATTTTATGCACAGAATGGTGCAGGCGAAATCCAGTCTGCAATATCTCCTGGTTGATCTTTCAGTATCTATGGCCTTGAAAAGTTCTCCTTGTGAATGTAACGTCGTTCTCTTTGGTGAACAGTCGACCCATTTGTTCTGTGAAGGGAATCACAGACTGCGGTGTCAACCGGCTGGGGTGGACTTTCAATACTGTCGTACACATTTCTATCGTAATATGCTTTAGGTTAGCCAAACTTAACATACCATAAACTAATGACCTACCATAGCTTACATGAACCTAAACTAACCTAAAATAATCAAACCTGACCTACTCTGACGTTAAAAAATCTAATTTAATACAATTTTACCTAGCCTAACTTTCTCTACAAAAAATTACGCCCATTCAGAATTAGGTTGGGACAGCATACTATCACTCTCTTTGTAGACGTAGAATGAGCGAGATATTGAAGTATACAAGTGGAAGAAAGACAAATGAAAGTGATATAGATAAAGTATACAGTCATATACAGTCAAGTAAGAACACAAAATAATGGATTTAAACTAAAAAAATAGATTTAGAAAGGATGTAGGAAAGTATAAGTTCACAAGGTTATCGATGAGTGGAGCAGTCACTGAAGCTGAAAGAATTGGGTAGAGTTTTAAAAATAAATTAATTAGATCTATGAGTGAGAATGACTGGATTTGATTAGGACCTGCTTTACAGGGGTTATTCAAGGTAATTCCTAGCATAGCTTCATGAATAAATGAACCAATATATGAGTGGGAATGTTGAATTTGTGAAAGACTATGTCTAGTATGGGCAGCGAGTCTTCGGCGTGTTCCTCCATCCATATAGTCTTACGTTAATTTAACATAATATAACCAAACTGAACTAACAGTATTTAATGATTGTTTTAATAAATATTTTAGGAAATGCTTTAAATACATTTCTTAATAAATATTTTAAAAAGTTCAAATAAATGTTTTAAAAAGTTCAAATAAATGTTTTATAAATGCTCATATAATGTATTAAATGAATTGTGCTAAATACAGACTTTAATTTAATAAGAGAAGGTAATTACCGGGAGTGAAAATGACTGGGAGTTAAAGTACCAGGATCAAATTACCAAAGTCAAATATCCAGGAAGTAATTGCCGATCAAGAGCCCCTCAACAGCGTCAAGGAACCTCCTTAGAAGGGTTCTTCTCTGAGCCCCTCAACAGCGTCAAGGAACCTCCTTAGAGGGGTTCTTCTCTGAGCCCTCAACAGCGTCAAGGAACCTCCTTAGAGGGGTTCTTCTCTGAGCCCTCAACAGCGTCAAGGAACCTCCTTAGAGGGGTCCTTCTCTAGTATTCCTCTTCTGAACAACAAGTTGACTTAATTGTAAGTTTCATATTTTAGGTTATCAGTTAAGGAAATATGTCTACCACTACTACCATTACCTACCTTACCACTACATCCATTACCTACCTTACCACTACTACCATTACCTACCCTGCATCCCTGCTACACTCCCTGCATGCTTGCTACACTCATTGGGTTATATATATATATATATATATATATATATATATATATATATATATATATATACACACAGTGGACCCCCGGTTTTCGTAATTAATCCGTTCCAGAGGGCGCTACTAAAACCGAATGTTACTAAATCCTAATCTTTTTTCCCCATAAGAAATAATGGAAATTCAATTAATCCGTTCCAGACCTGGAGTTTACCTGGAGAGGGTTTCGGGGGTCAACACCCCCACGGCCAGGTCTGAGACCAGGCCTCATTGTGGATCAGGGTCTGATCAACCAGGCTGTTACTACCGGATGCACGCAAACTGACGTACGAACCACAGCCCGGTTGGTCAGGTACTGACTTTAGGTGCCTGTCCAGTGCCTTCTTGAAGACAGCCAGGGGTCTATTGGTAATCCCCCTAATGTATGCTGGGAGGCAGTTGAACAGTCTTGGGCCCTGGACACTTATGGTGTTGTCTCTCAGTGTATTCGTGGCGTCCCTGTTTTTCATCGGGGAATTGTTGCATCTCCTGCCGAGTCTTTTGCTTTCATAGGGAGTGATTTTCGTGTACAAGTTTGGTACTAATCCCTCTAGAATTTTTCAAGTGTATATAATCATGTATCTCTCTCGGCTTCGTTCCAGGGACTACAGATCAAGGACCTTCAACCGTTCCCAGTAATTTAGGTACTTTATCGTACTTGTGTGTGCTGTGAAAGTTCTTTGTACACTCTCCAGGTCTGCAATGTCGCTGGCCTTGAAGGGGGCAGTTAGTGTACAGCAGTATTCCAGCCTAGAGAGAACAAGTGATTTGAAGAGTGTCATCATGGGCTTGGCGTCCATAGTTTTGAAGGTTCTCATTATCCATCCCATCATTTTCCTAGCCGATGAGGTAGATACATTGTTGTGGTCTTTAAAGGCGAGATCCTCTGACATTATCACTCCCAAGTCCTTCACATTTTTTTTCGCTCTATTGTATGGTTAGAATTTGTCGTATACCTTGATATATTTTTTATTTCCTCAAGTTTTCCATATCTGAGTAGTTGAAATTTCTTCTCGTTGAACTTCATATTGTTTTGAGTGACCCATTTGAAGATTTGGTTGATGTCCGCTTGGAGTTTTGCAGTGTCTTCAATGGAGATCACTGCCATGGCAGTGGTTGAAGTAGGTTTTATTTGATTTTGTGGCATTTGTTTTAATTCTCCATTTCTGCTCCCAGTATGCGATTCTGTCTACTTTATCTTGTGTTTTGTTTGCTAGGTTGTCTATGTTCTGGTGGGTGATGAGTTGGGTTATATCATCGGCATATGCGAGTGTGATGGTGTCGTCATGTCCTGGTGTTGGGATGTCATAGGTGTACAGTATGTAAAGTGTGGGGGAGAGGACAGATCCTTGTGGGACGCCTGCATGTAGTGTGAAGTATTCAGAGTGACAACCCTGGAACCTGATTCTCATCGTTCTATTGTCTAAGAAGTTGAAGTTAGTGCACAGTTTTTGCTTAAGTTCGTTGTGCCAGACAGTGTCGAATGCTTTTTCTACATCTTTTGCTACTAGGGCTGTTTTTTTTCTCTGTGTTGTGTTGATGTGGATGTAGTTCAGGATGATGTTTACCGCATCTTGGGTGAGCGTCTAGCCTGACTTATTTCCATTCACTCTAACTTTTTGAGTTATCCTGGTGGGTGATTTACACTCTGTATGATAATTGTACTTTTGTGTACCTGTACCTAAATAACTTACTCAAAAGACTCATCAACAAACAACTATGGGACCTCCTTATAATAATAATATAATAATCTTTTATTTTGAATTCTACCATTACCTACCATCCACCTCCCGAGGTACCCTACCATCCACCACCCGAGATACACTGCCGTCCACCTCCCGAGGTACCCTACCATCCACCTCCCGAGGTACCCTACCATCCACCTCCCGAGGTCCCTACCATCCACTTCCGAGGTACCCTACCATCCACCTCCCGAGGTCCCTACCATCCACCTCCCGAGGTACCCTAACATCCACCTCCCGAGGTACCCAACCATCCACCTCCCGAGGTACCCTACCATCCACCTCCCGAGGTACCCTACCATCCACCTCCCGAGATACACTGCCGTCCACCTCCCGAGATACACTGCCGTCCACCTCCCGAGATACACTGCCGTCCACCTCCCGAGATACACTGCCGTCCACCTCCCGAGGTACCCTACCATCCACCTCCCGAGATACACTGCCGTCCACCTCCGAGGTACCCTACCATCCACCTCCTGAGATACATTGCCGTCCACCTCCCGAGATACACTGCCGTCCACCTCCGAGGTACCCTACCATCCACCTCCCGAGATACACTGCCGTCCACCTCCCGAGGTACCCTACCATCCACATCCCGAGGTACCCTACCATCCACCTCCCGAGGTACCCTACCATCCACCTCCCGAGGTACCCTACCATCCACCTCCCGAGGTACCCTACCATCCACCTCCCGAGGTACCCTACCATCCACCTCCCGAGGTACACTGCCGTCCACCACCCGAGGTACCCTACCATCCACCACCCGAGGTACCCTACCATCCACCACCCGAGGTACACTGCCGTCCACCACCCGAGGTACCCTACCATCCACCACCCTGAGGTACCCTACCATCCACCTCCCGAGGTACACTGCCGTCCACCACCGAGGTACCCTACCATCCACCACCCGAGGTACTCCTACCATCCACCTCCCGAGGTACACTGCCGTCCACCACCGAGGTACCCTACCATCCACCTCCCGAGGTACACTGCCGTCCACCACCCGAGGTCCCTACCATCCACCTCCCGAGGTACACTGCCGTCCACCACCGCGGTACCCTACCATCCACATCCCGAGGTACCCTACCATCCACCACCCGAGGTACCCTACCATCCACCTCCCGAGGTACCCTACCATCCACCTCCCGAGGTACCCTACCATCCACCACCCGAGGTACCCTACCATCCACCACCCGAGGTACCCTACCATCCACCTCCCGAGGTACACTGCCGTCCACCACCCGAGGTACCCTACCATCCACCTCCCGAGGTACACTGCCGTCCACCACCCGCGGTACCCTACCATCCACATCCCGAGGTACCCTACCATCCACCTCCCGAGGTACACTGCCGTCCACCACCCGAGGTACCCTACCATCCACCTCCCGAGGTACACTGCCGTCCACCACCCGCGGTACCCTACCATCCACATCCCGAGGTACCCTACCATCCACCTCCCGAGGTACACTGCCGTCCACCACCCGAGGTACCCTACCATCCACCTCCCGAGATACGCTGGTGCCTTGATATTGTGGGCAATGCTAATTTTGGACAGAATCTCATTAAGAAGCTGTTACAATTCCAAGTCTTTAAACAACTTCAATTTGGGTACTTTCCTTTTTAGTTTAGAGCATAACAATTTTTAGAGAGTTTGAGGGATAATAATAATGATCATTAAAACTTTCTTTAATGAATTAGTGTATTAGCTTATAACAGACATAAGACATACCTATAGGGTTATTCCTTTATACAGTATCTTTAGATATGAACCCTATTGCTAGTTCTACTGCAAGTGCGTAGATAATGTCTTAAAAGATTACAGAGAAATATCTAGCATTAGGCAATTAACAGAATAAACCGGCTTTAAGAAGGCGAACAGCCAGTAAGTTAATAAGACCAGAGCAGGAGTGTTGACCCAGTGGCTGGTATCTGCAACTGACTACCGCTCTGTAGTGACCGTGGAGGTTAGGTAGGTCACGTGACTTTAAACACGCATTGACACAGAAGGGGAGAAGGGGGGGGGTCAAACAACCGTACAAAGTTGTTACTCTTAACTATAAAATTCTCCGATACACAGACCGGTAACCTAAAGTAACATATAGAAGTACTTACAAATGTGGCCACAATATAAATATACAAACAAAGGTTAATAATACAAGGACATTCATTTCCAATTTAGCTATTAAAGGAAATGAACGCAATGTACTATTAAAGAAAATGGGTAAACCAGCAATGTAAGGAAGTAGAGGCGTAACACACACACACCGTAGCAAAACAAGATAACACGAAACAATGATAAACAACTTCTTAAAAGGTTAAGAAGTTGTTTATCATTTTTTGTGTGTGTCCCCAACAGATAATTGGGATTCTGATAACACAAATCGACACAAAATTCACTGAATGTCATTCTCAATTATCTGCACTTCAGCATATACCAGGGTATTAAAATAGCGCTTGTTGCCAAGGGTATGGAAAAAAAAATTGCCACTGTCACATTGTACTAAAATACAAAATCTGCAGTAGCTTAAACCTCCCGGTCAACACCCAAAATCCTTATTGAAGGAAATGAATCTATCCTTCCTTAGAGCCTGATTGTCTCCCATTGCTCAGGTACTGTATAACCCCTGTGGGTTTAGTGCCCCATCTCCATAAATATGATGATAATAATAATGCTAACATAGCAGAAACTACAGCAAATAAAGTGTAAAAGCTATGGGGGTCATCTCAAGATTAGCCCCTTTAAAAAACTTTAAAAATTATGCAAATTGTTAGGTAAAACTATTCAGTTGATTCATCTATAGCACCTATAGTGTTCCAGAAACCTCTTTAGTTCATTTATTTGTGAAGTCAAGAGTCAGGGTCCCAAGACTGTTAACTACCTCCCAGCATACATAAGGGGGATTACCAATAGACCCCTGGCTGTCTTCAAGAAGGTGCTGGACAGGCACTTAAAGTCACGGACCGGGCCGTGGGGGCATTGGCCCCCGGAACTCCATCCAGGTATATAGCTCACTGCACCTCGCACCTGCTTCCCCTGTTCACCTAGCAGTAGATAAGGTGTTACTGTGTAGTAGACACAGTGCTGTATTACTCTTATGGGTTTAGCGCTTAATTATGATTATAATAATTTTGTGTGGTAGACTGCTTTTGGTTGCATCTTGGGGGAGAGGATGGAAGGGTCCTAATAGAAATAAGCCACAACGATTATACTTGTGTTCATAGCTCACTATGGCTATTAATTCAAAGATCAACAGAATACGGCTATTGTTGAAGCTTTACTTATCAAATTAAACAACTCCCAATGAAAGTGCCATTATGTGCTGCATTACCCCTACAAATTTAGTGCTTTCTCCTGAATGTTAGAGTTATTATTTTGAGGGTCATTCAATCAATAGTTCCTGAAAAATTCGTTATCTGATGTCACTAAAAATAATAATAATAACAATATTTATTTCCACAAGTACGTATATGATACAGCTTTATATTGACTATGTTTCAGGTCTTACTAAACATACCAAAAAAACTTTAATTTCTGTAGTATTGAAGGGTTTCTAGGCCACTAAATTAAAAATACTGTATTAAAATTGACCTATTTTATCATGACTCAATCTTTAAATAAACATTAATATAGTAGATATTAGTTAGCACACACTATCACATGTACTTTAGATTCAGTGCTTAAAAGTACAGTACAGTAGAACCCTTGTATCTACAGATTCAGTGTTCATGGTTTCAATTATCCATGGTTTCCTGTGGCTCGAAAATAAACCTTAATTTTGTTTAATAATAGCAACAAAGCACAAAAGTAGTGATGGTGGCAGTTCTTCAAAGCCTAAGTGTGGAAATTTGTCTTGGGACTGCCTCCTTGTAAGCTGCCCTCCTGGCAAGCACTGTTGACACCGACACTCTGAGATTACTCCTCTCAGACTCTAAAAGTGGCTTATGGGACAGATTTCCAAATAACTGCAGCTGCAAGAATTCCCCACCTACATGCACGACTAAAAGGGGGATGGACTTACTTGATGGAGAAGAAATGTCTCTCGGTCTTCCAACCTTCCTAAGCCCTAGTCCCTCTGGACTCCCTTTGGTTCGATGACATGCAGTCAGAACTGTTATTCTGCAAGAATTCAAGTGGTATTAGTGTCCTGCCTGAAACTCAGAATTACCCAACTCCAAGATATATCCTCTAAGCAATATCTAAGCAGTATGGGACACTAGCTTCCAGACTTGTACTTAAGAGGGGCGCTGGTACCTGCTGTTAAGCATCCAACTGCACGAGACCCACAGTTTAACTCACTCGATTTCCCCAGGAAACTGGCCAGATACGTGAGAAAGAAAGGTATTGTCTTACTGTAATGGGTCTGGATGGAGAAGGATAACCACAGTACTTCGTGATGCCTCCTCCGAGGTCCCCAGGTCTGATGGTGTAGACACGTGGGTTTGCCGCGCAGCTGTTCATGGCAGTTGTTGACAGAACGGTGTCTGGTCTGAGAAGAACGCAGGTCACACGTTGTGTGACCCACACTGCTTGTCCTCAGCATGGGATTGCCATTTCTCGTTGGCTTATATAACCTAATGTTCGCCTATTGAGGCCTAAATCTACCTATTTTAAGGTCCTAGAACTACATTAATATCTAAAGTTGCCTCAATAATCCTAATATTAGTTACTAACTGTACAAACTTACCTAGACCTTCCTAGGAGAGTAAATCTATGAATTAATATGTGTAATTTCACTACCTTTGCCAACTCCAGTGTGTGTTGTTTGGGTGGGTGTGTGGGTTCATAAACTCAGAAGACCTACCGGTGGCAGATTAAGGTTTCATATGGCTTATTTACCCTGTGGAACTTTTATCAAAGAAATAAGTTTCCACACTAAGAGAAGCCGTGAAATGCTTCTCATCAGTGAAAAAGTACTAATTCTCCACTTAGTGTGTAAGTTTTATCATTTAAACTTCATCACAGGCGAAAAACGACGGCTTATTAGACGCATTTTTTTCCATAAAATGTCTCCAAAAACCACCCTGTGTCCTATAAACTGAAGGTCAGTGACGGGAGCTATAAGTTTGGGGTGTGGGATGGGCTGTAGCTCTCCCAGTTACGTCTGATGCCGAGCCATTGAAACTAAAATGAGTCTTATAAGCCGCGAATTACGGTACCTATACATGGTATAGGGTTCGCTACTATCTTGGGTTTCGTGTATCCATGGTAGGCCTTGGAATGTATCACCCGTGGATATGGGGGGACTGTATTCTTGTTTTAAGATGGTATACAAATAGAATTGATATTCCTTAGTGATACAGTGACATAAACTGGACGACAATGGGAGCTCCTTCAAAGAAGTGTGAGATGAACTTCCATCAGCTTCACAGGTAATATATATATACACTCTATAGTGGACCCCCGGATTTCGTCAATAATTCTTTCCATAAGGACGTCCCATAAGGACGAATGTAAATTAGATTAGTCTGTTTCAGACACCCAAAAATACACTTACAAAAGCATTTACAAAAATACACTTACATAATTGTTCGAGTTGGGAGCAGTACAAAATCCGGGGTCCACTGTATAAAACACACACACACACACAAATATATATATATATATATATATATATATATATATATATATATATATATATATATATATGTACACTGTACAATAGCAACTGTAATTATTACACAGCAGATCAAGCAAAGACATTACTCAAAGCCAACAATAACATAACTATCTTTAATTACAATGTTAAATCTTTGAGTAAACTTTACGATGACCTCACAGCACTACTCAAATCCCTGCAGACCAATATGTCAATCATCACACTCACTGAGACCTGGCTAAAGCCTGATACTACAGATGTCTATGCCATCCCAGGTTACACAGCCATACACAACTGTAGGACAGATCAGCGAGGGGGTGGAATAGCTATATATTACTCGGATCAACTTGAATGTATCAATAACTCTTGCACAAGGGATGAACATGGAGAATATATTATAGCTAAATTTAAATCAAAAGACCTGCAAAAACCCCTCACAGTGATAAACATCTACAGATTACCACAGTCAAACATTCACCACTTTAGTGAAAAATTAGGAAACCTGATAACTGATGCACACATTAGCAAAGATCATTTGCTGCTCAAAGGAGATTTCAACATAAATCTCCTACATGACCAGGACCCACAAGTAACTGAATTCACAAACACTATGAGCAACTGCTTGTTGCTACCAACAATATCAAAACCTACAAGAATCTCTGAGACAAGTATCTCCTTATTAGACCATGTCTGGACCAACACTATATCCCCTTTAAAATCAGGCATAATCACAGACAACACCACAGACCACTACCCTCCCTTTCTCATAACCAACCTAGGTAAATTGCCCCAAGACACTACTAAAGTTACCTTCAGACTACATAACGAGTCAGCTGTAAAGTTATTTACAGCTATGATTAAGATCGACTGGCATAATGAGATAGAAACATATTCAGATACTAATGAATGCATCAAAAATTTCCTTAAAAAAAAAAAACACTACTTCTATAACAAACATTGCCCTAAAAAAACTAAACAGATCACAGCTAAGAGACTTAACAGTCCCTGGCTAACACCCAGCATCCTTAACCCTTTGGGGGTCCCCAGGCCCTCTCCGAAACTCGTTCTCAGGGTCCCAAATTTTTCGGAAAAAAAAACTTTTGAAATGATAGAGAATCTTTTTCCGATCACAACGACACCAAAATTATAAAATTTGATTGAAAACTAAAGGAATTATGCTTTCGCAAAGTTATTGTTATCGATGACATTTACACATCGGCGATTTCGCCCACTTTGAGCCCTATTTTCGGCAAATTCCAATGTTTCAGTCTACTAAAATTATAGCTATTTCGCTAGAATTATATTTGTTCTATCAATTGAGTACAAGAAACAACCAATTTACCGATTTCAACTACCCAATAAGGTGGTCAGAAATTCACAATTTGGCCAATTTCACACAAATTTCAAAACATGCCAATTTCAAAATAGGGCTCAGAATAAATGAGACAGACATTCCTGGCACTCAAATAACATTTTATCTGTTCAATAGTCACGTCTTCAGGCCCCTTTTACATTACTTTTGCTTTCCATTTTGAATTTTTATTCTCACAAAAAATAGAAGATTTACTGTTATGTATACAACTGCATCATTGTAAAAATGGTATAAATAATATCAGCGCACTTGTGCAAGAATGTTAGACTCTCCAGTTGATGTGTATTGGACGCATAGTGTGATTTGTTTACTCTTGAACATAGGCAAAAATCGAACATTTTCGCTACTTTGCGCTCAGTTTCAAGGTACTTGTCATCGTGAAACCAGTCAAAATTATCTCTATATCTGTATTATATCATCCATTCTATCAAATGAGACTAAGAAAACGAGAATACAATCATAAATACCATACGAAAATAGACTGTAAAGTCGCTGTTTTAAACCAAAAACAAGGTCAGTTTTTTTTTCCTTATTTTGCACTGTGTGGTGCAGGATTTTTTTATACTGCGCACACTGACCGCACAGACCCATTCTCTCACATCTAGGCCTACCAGCCTGTTTCTGCTTGATTTGAGGGCGCTAGAATTTAGGCATACTAATACGACCAAAACCCTGGAGTGTAAGCTATACTAGTACGGCCGAAACCCCGAAAGGGTTAAATCCATTAACAAAAGGCACCAATATGAAAAACAGTACAGAAGGGGTCAAATAACCAGAGACCAATCCAAACGCTACTCATCAACCCTTACCAGCCTGATAAGAAGGTCAAAAAAAATTGTATTATGAGAACAGACTACATAACATAAAAGGTGATATGAACAAGACCTGGAAAACCCTATCTGAAATTCTAGGAAATAAAAAGATATCCAAGAACAAAACCATCAAATTAACAAAATCAGATGAACCCCTACTCTCACCAACCAACCCAATAGAAGTCTCGCTCATCATCAACACCCTTAAAAACAAGGCAGGAGACATAAACAGCTTACCATCTTTTATGTACAAAAAAGCTTCTCAGGTACTGTCACCTATTATTGCAACACTTTTCAAAAAATCCATTGAACCCTCTACCTTCCAATCAATTCTCAAAATAGCGAGGATCGCCCCGATCCACAAAGGAGGTGATCAACAAGACTTGAATAATTATAGACCAATATCTAACTTACCTTTGCTTTCTAAAATCTTTGAAAAATTCATAGGCAGATCTATTCCTACCTCGTCTCCCACAACGTACTCAACCCCTGTCAGTTTGGATTCAGGACTAACAAGAGCACAAATGACGCTATTATACACATGCTAGAGCTAATATACACTGCACTTGAGAAGAAAGAAGTCCCGCTGGGAATCTTCATTGATTTACCAAAGCTTTCGATACAGTCGACCATGATTTACTGCTCACAAAATTATCACATTACGGTATAAGAGGGCACTCACTCTACCTAAAGTCATACCTTAGTAACAGAAGCCAATATGTGTACACAAATGGAGCTAACTCTTCCACACAACAAATTACAGTCGGGGTCCCACAAGGAAGTGTCCGAGGACCACTCCTATTCCTCATCTACATCAATGACCTACTGAATGCATCACAACTACTCAAACCCATATTGTTTGCAGATGACACTACATGTCTTCTCTCACCCAAACCCAGTCATACTGGCCAACACTGTTAATACTGAATTACAGAAAATATCAACCTGGATGACGACTAATAAGCTTACTCTCAATACTGACAAGACGTACTTCATTTAGTTTGGAAACAGAGCCACAAATGTTCCACTTAACATAACGCTCAATGGTTCACCCATCACAAGACTCACAGAGGGAAAATTCCTAGGAATCCACATTGACAGTAGCCTTAAATTCCAAACACATACAACAAATTTCCAAGAAAATATCAAAGACAGTAGGCATACTATCAAAGATACGCTATGTGCCTCAATCAGCTCTCCTTGCACTGTATCATTCACTCATCTACCCTTATCTCACCTATGGAATTTGTGCATGGGGATCAACAACATTAAATCACCTTAGACCAATCATAACCCAGCAAAAGGCTGAAGTCAGAATGATAACAAATTCCCACTCTAGACAGCATACTCTACCAATATTCAAAAGCCTAAAACTACTCACTTTACAGAACATTCACACTTATTCTTGTGCATACCACATACATAGAACTTTACACTCTAATATAAACCCTCCGCTCAAAATTCTCTTCACCAACTTTAATAGGACCCATGACCATAACACAAGACACAGATCACTTTTTGATATACCCCGTGTCCCTATCACCCTGTGTAAAAAATCTGGAATTCATTACCAGTCAATACAAAAATAACCTGGTCTGAACATCTGGAGTTTACCTGGAGAGAGTTCCAGGGGTCAACACTCCTGCGGCCCGGTCTTTGACCAGGCCTCATGTTGGATCAGAGCCTGATCAACCAGGCTGTTACTGCTGGATGTACGCAGTCCAACGTACGAACGAAAGCCCGGCTGGTCAGGTACCGACTTTATGTGCCTGTCCAGTGCCTGCTTGAAGATAGCCAGGGGTCTATTGGTAATCCCCCTGATGTATGCTGGGAGGCAGTCTTGTGCCCATGACACTTATTGTGTTGTCTCTCAACGTGCTAGTGGCACCCCTGCTTTTCATTGGGGGGATGTTACATCGTCTGCCGAGTCTTTTGTTTTCGTAGGGAGTGACACTCGTGTGCAAGTTTGGTACTAATCCCTATATGATTTTCCAAGTGTATATAATAATGTATCTCTCCCGTCTGCATTCCAGGGAGTACAGGTTTAGGAACTTCAAGCATTCCCAGTAATTGAGGTGGTTTATCGCAGTTATGCGTGCTGTGAAGGTTCTCTGTACATTTTCTAGTTCAGCAATTTCACCCACCTTGAAAGGTGCAGTTAGTGTGCAGCAATATTCCAGCCTAGATAGAACAAGCGACCTGAAAAGTGTCAATATGGGCTTGGGATCCCTGGTTTTGAAGGTTCTCATTATCCATCCTGTCATTTTTCTGGCAGATGCGATTGCTACAGTGCTGTGGTCCTTGAAGGTGAGATCCTCTGTCATGATCACTTCCAGGTATTTGACATTAGTTTTTCGCTCTAGTGTGTGGTTGGAATTTGTTTTATACTCCGATGAGATTTTAATTTCCTCACGTTTTCCATATCGGAGTAATTGAAATTTCTCATCATTGAACTTCATATTGTTTTCTGCAGCCCATTTAAAGATTTGGTTGATGTCTGCTTGGAGTCTTGCAGTGTCTTCAATGGTGGACACTGTCATGGAAATTTGGGTGTCATCTGCAAAGACACAGCACTGTGGTTTATATCCCTGTCTATGAGGATGAGGAACAAGATGGGAGCGAGTACTATGCCTTGTGGAACAGAGCTTTTCACTGTAGCCGCCTCAGACTTTACTCTGTTGACTACTACTCTTTGTGTTCTATTTGTTAGGAAATTATAGATCCATCCGCCAACTTTTCCTGTTATTCCTTTATCACGCATTTTGTGTTATTCCCATGTCACATGTCAAACTTGTCAAAGAGCTTTTGTGCAAAGTCTGGATTTATATATCATCTGCATTATGTTTGTCTTCTAGAGCATCCAGGACCTTGTCGTAGTGGTCGAGTAGTTGGGACAGACAGGAGCAACCTGCTCTAAACCCATATTAGTCCATTCAAAGTCAAAGTGTATTTCCACATGATACATTTTTTATACAGAAATGGGTGAAAAATGCCTGCAGGAAGCCCATGGTTATGCAGAGCATTATGGGCAAGCCTAAACCTAACTACAAGGTCAATAAATGTTAACATTATTTGGTTGTTGTGCAAACAGAAGCAGTCGTAAAAGAGGGAGGAGATGGCAGCCTAGAATCTGGTAGTTGTTGAGCAAAGGAATAATGGCCCTAGGTTTCTTTTGGCATTTTCATATTATGTTATGCAAATAGTCCAACAATATTATGTTATGCAAATTAGTTGGACTGTCTTAACATACCTGGAGAGGTTTCGGGGGTCAACATCCCCGAGGCCCGATCTGGGACCAGGCCTCATAGTGGATCAGTGTCTGATCAACCAGGCTGTTACTGCTGGCAGCACACAAATTGACGTAAGAGCCACAGCTGGTCAGGTACTGACTTTAGGTGCCTGTCCAGTGCCTTCTTGAAGACAGACAGGGCTCTATTAGTAATCCCCCTTATGTATGCTGGGAGGCAGTTGAACAGTCTTGGGCCCCTGACACTTATTGTGTTGTCTTTCAGTGTACTTGTGGCACCCCTGTTCATCATTGGGGAAATGTTGCATCTCCTGCCGAGTCTTTTGATTTCATAGAGAGTGATTTTCGTGTGCTAGTCCCTCTAGGATTTTCCAAGTGTATATTATATTCCAGGCAAATTAGCTAACCGCTAATTTGCAGAACTAACCTTTTGTTTAGCGGATTAGTGGTTCTGCTAACTTCGGAAACCGTTAGCGGACCAATTAGCTTCCACTAAATAAAGTTCTGATAACTTTGAGTCCGCTAAAAAAATTCATGTTGTTGGTAGTCGGAAAGCAATGCCTTTTCAACGGCACATGTGTTTGTTCTTGTATGTTATGGGCGTTTCTCCAACAGTCAGTCAGGCATGCTGTTGGTTGACTACATGTAAACGTGACTTGTCAACACAGCAGCAGGAGCATCTGAGCAGCATTACAGTGTAAGAATACAGTCTTACATTATTATTATTATTATTATAATTAAAAGAAGAGCTAAACCACAAAGGTCATACATACAGCGCAGCGGGGCAGGGTAGGATGCAGGGAAAATGGGAAGTAAGAGGGAGAGGGATGATTAGGAGGGTATGGAGCACAGCGGGGTAGTGGATAGTGCAGGGATAGAGGGTAGTAAGAGATTGAGGTAGCAGGGACTGAGGGAGAGCTAAAGGCAAAATCGTCAGAGTTTGTGTAGTAAATCAGTTGCTGTCAAAAAGTCAATGAGTCAGGATGGAAGGAGGACCAATCAGCAAGAAGGGAAAGTAAAGTAAGGGCATCAGAGCGAAGACGACGTTGGAGGTAAATTCTGCGTGCTAGTTGATAGAGTGGACAGTCCAACAGAATGTGGCAAACTGATACTGGAACCTGACAATGCTCACAGAGAGGGACAGGGAGCCTCTCCATGAGATACCCGTGAGTAAGACGAGTGTGGCCGATGCGAAGATGAGAGAGAGTAGTCTCCCACCTCGACATTGGTGACAAGAAGAAGGCCAGAAACCTATACTCGGTTTAATAGAATGAAGTTTGTTATGTAGCAGGTCAGACCAACATTGTTGTTAACGGGTGCAAAGGTGTGTAGCAATGACAGTAAAATAGTCCATAAATGCAAAACCTCTATATGAAACTGGAAGGTCACGTACTGCTGACCGCGCAGCAGTGTCTGCCTGTTCATTGCCCTGTACGTCAACATGACCAGGGACCCAACAAAAAACAATATCTTTGTGTTTGCTAGAGATACATCGTAACCAAAGCTGGATACGAAGAACTAGGGGGTGAGGTGTATCAAATTTTCGGATAGCCTGTAAGGCACTAAGGGAGTCTGAAACGACCACAAATGGTGACACAGACATAGATGCAATACGGATAAGTGCCACAAGAATGGCATACAATTCAGCCGTAAATATGCTAGCCGAGGATAATAGATGCCCTCGCACGATGCTGTCCGGAAACACTGCTGCGAATCCGACACCGTCAGAAGGCTTAGAACCATTGGTGTACACTGCGATGGCATGGGAATGAGAGCGAAAGTGGTCTAGAAAAAGAGAGCGAGAAGCCACCATAGGTAGTTGAGCTTTCGCCCAAGGCAGAGGAGAACAGACACGGACAACAGGAACTTCCCAAGGGGGTAGGGGAAAGGGATATGTCACCTGAGCATAGAAAGGTGGTAGCTGAAGGGAAGACAAGAGCGAATGTAGACGAAGAGAAAAGGGACGAAGTAAACAGGGTCGACGAACAAATAAAGAGCGTCTACTAACACCTGTGACAATCCTATACATGGAAGGATTGTGGACGTCATGAGAGCGAAGATAAAGCGAAGGTAATGTGCATCATGACGATCGGACAAGGATGGATTGTTCGCTTCTATAT
This sequence comes from Cherax destructor, assembly GCA_009830355.1. Taxonomy (NCBI): domain Eukaryota; kingdom Metazoa; phylum Arthropoda; class Malacostraca; order Decapoda; family Parastacidae; genus Cherax; species Cherax destructor. The sequence continues at coordinate 8,278 of WNWK01015506.1, read as the reverse complement.
AGAGGCTCTCAACCGGGGAAGAACGAAAAGCACCAAGGCATAAACAATCCCTAGTGATGGATGGGATTAAGGCAGGAAAGAGTAGCAGGGGAGGCCGCCGAATATATCTGGTCACAATAATCGTGTTTCAATAAAATTAGGGCTGAATGAAGTCAAAGGAGAGTTCTACGATCAGCCCCCCATGAAAGATGTGCTAGGGTTTTAAGGAGGTTCAGCCAACTATGACAAGTTGCCTTCAGAGAGGTAATGTGAGGTTTCCAGGACAATCGACGGTCAAACAGGAGGCCGAGAAACCTGACTATCACGTTCTGGGATACGCGAGCCGTATAGGTACAATGGATGATCAGAGACCACTGACCGTCTAGTAAACGTAATTTTGCTACTAGAAAATTTAAACCCCGTGAGTGGTGGCCCAACTGGAAACCTGGTTGACGGCATGCTGGAGGGAAACTGCAATGAGGTGACAGTCAGCGCCCACACAAGCTATAGCAAAGTCATCAACATAAAGCGATGACCAAATATTGGATGGGAGAACAGATGCCAGATTATTTATAGCAAGGAGAAAGAGTGTTGTGCTCAGAACACATCCCTGGGGAACACCTTCAGCTTGGACAAACTCCGGGAAAAGCACATTACTAACCCAGACACGGAAATGTCTTTCAGTTAAGGCCTTAAGGAAAAATGGTAGATTGCCTCGGAGGCCTAAGGAGTGGGCCTGGGCCAAGATATTATACCTCCAAGTTGTGTCATAAGCCTTCTCAAGGCTTATGACACCTTAGGCTTCGGAGGCCAAGGAGTGATCCTGGGCCAAAATATTATACCTCCAAGTTGTGTCATAAGCCTTCTCAATGTCAAAAAAGATGACAATAACCGAGTGGTTATTAGCAAAGGCATTATGAATATACGTATCCAAGCACAGTAAGGGGTCAATGGCAGACCGGCCCTTATGAAAGCCATATTGACTAGTGGAGAGACTACTGGGCATCTCTAAATACCACATCAAACGTCTATTAACTAGACGTTCCATCACCTTGCAAACTGAACTGGTAAGAGCGATGGGACGGTAGTGGGAGGTATCATGTCCCGTAGTACACGGTTTGCGAAAAGGGAGAACAATAGCAGACTTCCACAGCTGGGGAAGAACTCCTTGCGACCATAAAAGATTAAAGAGTCGTAAGAGGACTGCAATGGCTGACTGATGTAAATGCTGAAGCATACGAATATGTATGCCGTCTGGAGAGTGTTGCCTCCAGTTCTTGAAGGGTAAAAGGCACATTATAAGATTCTTAACCAAACCATACCATGGGTGGGGTTCGAACCCATGGTCAGAGTCTCAAAACTCCAGACCATCATGTAACCCAGTGGGCCAGCTAACTTCAATAAGATTCATCCAACTAGGTATATTTCTACACCATAGGAAGGTTAGCATAGGCACCAATGTGTCCACAAATGAAAGTTTTTATAGACGAATCTCCCTCTAGCATGGCCGTGACGAACTCTAGTTCAAGTCCCCTTCAAACCCGTCAACATGACTCACGAAATCGTAATGACACGATTGCAAACAAATTATACCACGGGTGGGGTTCGAACCCGTGGTCAGAGAGTCATGTTGACGGCTTTGAAGGGGACTTGAGCTAGAGTTCGTCACGGCCATGCTAGTTGGAGATTCGTCTGTAAAAACTTGCATTTGTGGACACAGTGGTGCCTATGCTAACCTTCCTATGGTGTAGAAATATACCTAGTTGGATCAATCTTATTGAAGCTAACTGGCCCAGTGGCTTACGCAATGGTCTGGAGTTTTGAAACTCTTTGACCGCGTTTTCAAACCCCACCCTGGTATGGTTTGTTTGCAATTGTGTCATTACGATTTCGTGAGTCATAAGATTCTTCTCAGAGAGAAGGAAAATCTAAGGGCTTTAACTCGCTGGCAGACTTAGAAGAAAGGAACGAGGGGCATAGATGGAGCCCCTGAGAAATGCGGACCAGATGATTACCAATTTCAGTGGAAACGGCAAGAGGGTGTGCTATATCGACACCGGCAACCCGAAGAACATGGAGCCGGGTCGGGGGAGAATTTACCACTCAGTTTCCGCACTTTCCTCCAGACCGCACTCATCGAGGAAGCCAAAGTGACTGTAGAAACGTAATCCCGCTAGCAAGTGTGTCTCTGTGGTTCTGTTATACCGGTACCTGCCCCATGCAGCACATTTCAAACGTACTGCCCGAGCACAAGCAGGAGACCACCAAGGCACGCACTTCTGAGAATGCTTGCCTGAGGTTTGGGGGATAGAATGTGAAGCTACGGTTAAGATGGAGGATGAGAAGATATGTAAAACCTCATTAATGAAGGATGAGGAAGGAGCCTCATGAAAAGCAGTAAGATGTGCGTAAAGGTCCCAATTCGCCCGGTCAAATTGCCAGCATGGGCTACGAGGAGGTGGAGAATACGAAAGAAACATAAGGATGATTGGAAAATGATCGCTGTCATGTAAGTCCGGGAGGACAGACCAAGTGAAGTCACGGACAGTTGAGGAAGAGCAGATGGAGAGATCGATGCAAGAGAAAGAATGAGTTCGAGGATCAAAATGGGTGGGAGTACACATATTTAAAACATGGATTGGGAGAGAAGCAAGAAATGTCTCCAACTGAATGTCGCGGGAGTCACAGTGCAACACCCCCAGAGGAAATGGTGTGCGTTAAAATCAACAAGTAACAGAAGGGGTGGCAGCAAGGAAGAAACCAGAAAAGCAACATCTAGGATAGACAATGCCCGAGAAGGGGAGAGATACAAAGAACAGAGTATATACCACTTATTCAAGTGGATACGGGCTGCAGTGTAATGTAGAGAAGAATGAACAAAGAGATGATGGTATGGAATACCAGTGCGTATAAGAAGAGCACTTTCGTTAAAGTTTCCATCGGAAAAAGGATCCGATGAATATGATAAATCATAGCCCGAAAAGGGACAGATAACAGTGGAGTGTAATTTGGGTTCTTGTAAATAAGCTCCAACAGGGGAAAACTGGGAGAGCAACACCTGAAGCTCACCACGGTTACCACTGAGACCTCGGATATTCCACTGCAAATAAGCCATGATTTATGAAGAGAAAGATACAAGTTGAAGGTAGAGGTATCTATGGACTAATAGGGTTAGAAAAGTCCACGTTTGGAGGCAGCGGAAGACTTGTAAGAAGTGAAGGATAGAAATGCTGTGAAGGAAGGAGGGGTGTAGACGGAGATGAGGTAGGAGGAGACCGGAGGTGGAGCGGTGTCCATCAACTTTCCAGTCTCCGTAATATATTCTGCGATAGCTTCCAGCGTTTCAGAAGACAAAGATGCAGAATGGGGGACTACATTAGAGAAGGAAGGAGGAGGGGGATGAGCAATAGTCGGGGAGACTATGGACTGTACTAAAGTAGGGGGTGAGGAAATGGAAGAGGAAACTGTCGAAGGGGTTTGGGAGGGGACAGGAGTGGAAGCGACCTGGGAAGGGGCAGTGAGGAAGAAACTTGGGAGGGGCAAGGAGATGAAGGTATCGAATGAGGAGGATGAACCTCCACACACGTAACAGAACTAGTTGGAGGTGAGAAACCAGGCATAGAACCTGGGAAGGAAAAATGTGTAGGATGGAGAAGGGAAGGAGGGGAGAGAGGAGAGTTTAACAATGGGGATTTTTTTTTGCCGGACTTCTGAGAAGAAGAGGCGTGGTGAGGAGGAGGTGTTGGACGAGGGCGTGTAGACACAGAACTGTGCAAGTGATTAGAGGAAGAGGTGAGGACAGTATGGGGTGCCGAGGTAGGGACCTCGGAGCCAAGAACAGCAAAAGAATTTGAGACAGGGGTGACTGAGGATGGGGTGACCACAGAGGAAGCCGCGGGAGTTGGGACCCTAGAAGTGGGGGGATGTTTAGCAATGCGAGAATAGGAAATACAAGGGAGTCTCCCTTGAAGGCGTAAATGAGAGACAGCCATAGCATATGAGAAGCCTTCTGCCTCTTTGAGACAACGAATTTCCTGCTCATTTAGGTAAACCTGACAACAGCGAGAGTAAGATGGATGTGCCTCACGACAGTTAAGGCAAGAGGGAGGTGAGACTACAAGAAGGACTGGCATGGTCGTCGGCACCACAGACTGGGCATTCGGCCACGGACCTGCAATATTTTCCCAGATGACCAAAACGCCAGCAGTTTCTACACTGTTGAGGTGTAGGGATCACCTTTCGAACTTGTAAACAGTGACCCGCAATGTAGACTGAAAGCGGAAGGTCACGGCAGTCGAATGTTAAGCGAGCAATATTGCAAGGATATCGTCTTCGCTGGTGGGCAGGGAGGACAAAAGTGTCAACTTTGAGTATAGGAAGGTCCTGGAGCTCAAGTTGCTCCAGAATGTCATCACCACAGTTTTGGAAATTCTGTTGGACAATGGTATGGGGTAGAATAACAGTGCACTACAAGTGTTGAGAGAATGATGTTTTTCAATAGTGACAGGAGTAGCATCTATGGATGTAAGGCGAGAAAGATCACGAGCTTGGTCAGCATTCTGGATCGTAACAATGCATGTGCCACTTTTGAGAGCATGAAAGGTGATGTCTTTGCCCACATGGCACAGGAGTGCCTTACCAATACTATGATCAGAAAGATAGGTAGTAGAAGAAGTTGGTCTTAGAGTAAAAAACTTAGTCCATTGTGTAGCTTGAAATATAGTGTTTAAGGGGAGTGCGTGACGAGCTGGTCGTTTCTAAGATGCATGAGAAGGCAGTAATGAAGTATCATCATGTAAGGGTCTTGGGTGTTTAGATGTGGGACCAGAATTGGTCCGTCATGGGACTGGCGAGCAACCCAAAATTGCCGCACCATAGAGGGAGAAGCCTGAAGCAAGGTCAGAGAAGAGCAAAGGTCAGATGTATCAAAAGGGCCAGTCAGAACCCCAGTACCTGAAGTAGGTGACGAGCCGGCACCAGCGAGAGGTACAGGGGTATTAGAAGTGTCTAAAGAGTGGTCCGAAACAAGGCCAGGTCAGAACAGGATGCGGTAACAGGAAGGGGCCCGGGGGTAGTAGGTTCATGGATTGGGTCGTCCATGGTTAGGTTACTTCTTTCTTTTTGTTTATTTTTTAAAAAGAAAGAAAATAAAATAAAAATAAAAAAAAGAATAAAAAAAGGGGGGAATATGGAGGAATAGCTCCAAGGAGGAATGAAAGGGGCGTAAATCCCCCTCTGTGCCCAAGACGACCTCAGCACCGCAAGTAGTGCAGATGCGGCATGGAACCCGTGCCATACCCTACCCTTCAGGCCAGTAAACCAGCAATCCGGGATAGCATCCTCACATCCACCGAGCCACCTCGGCGGACAAAAGAGAGGGCGTCCGGACACCCGCCACAAAGCATACCTCCTTCGGCCACCACCCCAGGAATCCAAAAGGTGGCCTCCAGAGATACACCCGTCGCCCGAAAGACACCCAAAGCCACCCCCCAGGAGACCGGAGAGGGATCGGGACATCCCCAGGCGATCCAGATTCCATGGCAAACTACACCACCGCCAAGAACCTCAACAGAATGGGATGGACCACGGTACCCTTCCCCCTACTTAGGAACCAGAATGCCTGTGGAGAGAATCCCACAGGTTAAAAACGGGAAGGGAATAAGGGAGGGATGAGGAGGAGGAAAGGGAAAAAGGGAGGATGGGGAAGATGGGATAGGGGAGGGGATTGGGGGGTAATTAGGTTCGGTCTGAGGAAGAGGACCAAAAGGTCTAATTCCTCAGACCAAGAGCCTCTTCACCACGCCAAGGAGCCCTCCTTGAAGAGGTACAGTCTTACAGTGTCAGCGATCACTGGGGTGCATTGTAACTTATAGTTATGAACAGGGAAGACGTTTCTGTTCCACCTGAGGGTGTTGTTGAGCCAGAGTAGTAATCAGCCCAGTCGTCATCTGATCTTGGCATGATACCCATGCTATGCATTTTGTACAGTAAATAAAGTGTATGTTGGATTTAAACTGACGTTTGATTTCATTTGTTTATTTAACTATTTGTGAGCACCTGTATGGCTGTATCGCTGGTGCAGTGATAAGCTGGCCTCAAGGTTTCAACTCTAAGCACGATTTTCAACTACTTGTTTGTAATTTATTGGGTTCAAAATCTAAATTAAGTTAAATGCAAACATGAACAGAAACAGAATAAAATAAACGAATACAATGAGTAACTGGAACTAATGAGGAAAACAAGAAAACAGCCAAATAAGCTAACTCAATCTGTTCGGGTGCTATGGGGCTTCAGTACAGCGACAAGTGAGTCCTTGTCGGTCGCTCGTGTTACATCACAAAATTAAACAATCACTATTTTTGCACTAGCGGCACTTGATTATCATATGACCTTGGTATTCTATATCTTATTAGGAAGCTCTCCAGGTCTGTTCTAAAAGTCTTAAAAATAAAAGACCAAAAAACTAAACCGAATCTGAATTCATGTGAAAAAGTTAGCTGGTAGTGTTTAGTGTTAGCTTCCGCAAATTTTTTCAGCCGTTTAGCGGTTTAGCATTAGCAGAGGTAATTTTTTAATTACCGGTTAGGGAAGCTAACTTTTCGAATAGCTGTGCCCACCACTGCTTCCAGGGAGTACAAATCAAAGGACTTCAACCATTATCAGTAATTTAGGTCACTAATCGTACTTATGTGTGCCATGAAAGTTCTTTGTACACTCTCCAGGTCCGCAATTTCGCCAACCTTGAAGGGGGCAGTTAGTGTACAGCAGTATTCCAGCCTAGACAGAATAAGCAACTTTAAGAGAATCATCATGGGCTTGGCGTCCCTAGTTTTGAAGGTTCTCATTATCCATCCTATCATTTTTCTAGCAGATGAGGTAGATACATTGTTGTGGTCTTTGAAGGTGAGATCCTCGGATAATGTGGCCAATGTGAGGAGAAAGTTCTATGCTGTTGTGCAAATTTCTGTGTGAATATATACATGACTGGTATGGGTCATTTGAATGCCTGAAACAATTGTTACAGAGGAATGCAGACACCAGTGCTGCCTAACTGCCAGCTGTCGCACTACTTTTTGGAATGGGGGTAGGTGATGTAGGGTACTGGGCATCGTCTGGAAGTCACTTAGCTACCCAGTTCTCTGACAACCGTAAGTACTTGTGTCTAAGTACTATTATTTTTGTGTCTTATTTTTACAGCTGTTACCTGTTTTGATTTGTAGAACCATAGTTTTAACATAACATTAGTCTATTTATTCATCTCACCCGTCTTTTAAACCTTCAGCATATCGAGTGAGTCACTTATCATGTTGGTGACCACAGTGTGTGCTTCTCTTCCATATCCCCTGGGTTTTGATTGTGCCAGCATGATTGTGAGGGACCACATGGGCTGCAAATTTTGTTAATAAGAGGCAGAGGAAGAAGTGGTGAAGGTGGTGGTGGGGGAGGTCTAAGAAGCCACTATGGGCTAAACGAGCTTAATATAGAGAGAGACCTTTCTGTATAATCAACCCAAGAACATAACAGTGGGCATGGGACAGGGTGTTAATGTGGATGAGTGTGAAGGGTGTATAAGAAAGGGTATAAGGGTGTGTAGGTAGGTAGGTGCTAGGGTGGGGGTGGGTGAGGGGTTGGTATGAGGTGGGTGAGTGTTGCACCCCCTGAAAGGGACACAATGTATATAATGTATATTTGATGCATATTATCTTTCACAATTTTATATTGCTGATATTTTCATTAATAGCTAAAATGAAAATATCTTACTTTTTACTATTGTTTGACTTAGCTATGTCATTAGGCAGGATGTAACATTTACACTTCACTGTGCTCACTCATTACCTTTGTAACTTGAGTTCATTACCTTTGTAACTTGTGAGTTCATTACCTTTGTAACTTGTGAGTTCATTACCGTTGTAACTTGCTCAGCTATCAAAACTTTGGGGTCCAGTCCCTGGACCCATTATGTACCTCTGTAATCTTTTGACTACAGCCCACAGGATGGGTATGGGGTGCATAATAAAGATATTAAACTAACTGTGCTTACTGTTCGAGAGTTGTGGTTGGCTATCCGCATTGGTAAACTGCTTAGCTAACTATGAGCTCGCTTGTTTACCTGCCAGCGCTTTCGGCAGTATCAGGGGCGAGTCATGTGATATCAGATGATGTGATGCCTGTAGTCAAGAAATCGCTCTCTCCATAGCTGGTCGTCACTCAACAAGCACCACTCTCCATCTGCTCCTGGTCCGGGAGCATGGCTCCCCTCCATCTTGCTAGTCCGGAAGCATCCCTCTTGTCTCTGTTT
>WNWK01015505.1:27500-47657 GCA_009830355.1 Cherax destructor | reverse complement strand
ATATATATATATATATATATATATGTGTCGTGCCGATTAGGTAAAACTGGTCAATTAGCACGAACTCATTTAAAATTAAGTCCTTTCTAAAATTTTCTCTTATACGTTTAAAGATATATATTTTTAACTTATGTTAATGTAAAATTTTTAATTTTGTACCAAAAGAACCTTAGAAAACTTACCTAACCTTATTATAACAAGCATAATTTAATTTAGCCTAACCAAACTAAATATATTTTAGATACGTTAACATTAATTTAATAATAAACAAACACAATGAAATATATTTTTTTCGTTATGTTCAGAATGATTTTGGCGAAATTATTGCATACACTAATTTTCACTTGTCTTATATGGCAAGGTGAGTGTTGCTATTTAAGCCAAAATTGCAAGTTTTACCTAATCGGCACGACATATATATATATATATATATATATATATATATATATATATATATATATATATATATATATATATATATACTATATATATATCCCAACTCCTTGCAGTGAGAGCCCCTCATGCAGGGGACTTTCTTTTGGCTGTTTCCAACTCCAGTTTTGGCACACGCTCTCGACCCACAGACCATCCGCATTGGTGTTGCCCTTCGACTTGCCGCCCCTATTCTCGCCGAACACAGGTGTATTTGTGGCAGTGAAGCAGCAGACCGATTCGGGTACCATGGTCTTGTGTGTCGTAAATCCGAGGGAAAGATTGCAAGACATGAAGAGGTTAATAACATTATCAAGAGGAGCCTCACAACAGCTGGATGCCCAGCAGTAAGGGAACCACCCCAACTATGCAGATCTGATGGCAGCCAAAAGCGTCCAGATGGTATCACCCTTCAAGCCTGGACAAATGACAAGCAGGTGGTGTGGGACTACACATGTGCATCTACCTTGGCTGATACCTATCTCCAATACACCAGGGAGGAAGGAGGGGCAGCTGCCACCTTCAGGGAGTCGCAGAAGTCGAAAAAATATGGAGAACTTGCCCATCATTATATGTTTGTTCCCATAGGCTCAGAGACCCTTGGCTCATGGGGAAAGAGTGCATATAAGTTCCTCAAGGAGCTGGGCAAAAGACTCAACAGGGTAACTAGGGATCCCAGGGCAGCTAGTTTTCTGTTCCAGCGACTCAGCGCTGCTGTTCAGAGGGGTAATGCATGCTGTATTCTGGGCACGCGCCCCAGCTCGGAAGAGCTGGATGAGATTTTCGCATTATAATCAGTGTCAAACATGTAACAATATGTACTAGACATGTATCTCTCACACCTCGTGTACTGTATATGCCATCTTTATATCAACAATGTATCTATTAAATCTTTTGTACCATATTATGTAATAAAATATACCTATTGGTAAAAAAAAAAAAAAAAAGATGGAGCGGTAGGGGAAGTGGAATATTCAAATGACATCAGGAAGAAATCCAAATATTCTTCCTTGAAGCCTTTTTATACACTTCTCCGAGGCTATGAGACCCACAATTCACACCAGAGGTGGACCCCATTATATATATATATATATATATATATATATATATATATATATATATATATATATATATATATATATATATATATATATATATATATATATATATATGTCGTGCCGATTAGGTAAAACTGGTCAATTAGCAAGAACTCATCTAAAATTAAGTCCTTTCTAAAATTTTCTCTTATACGTTTAAAGGTGTATTTTTTAATTTATGTTAATGTAAGAATTTATAATTTTGTACCAAGAGGAACTTTGAAAACCTACCTAACCTTATTACAACAAGCGCAATTTAATTTAGCCTAACCCAACTAAATATATTTTATATACGTTAACATTAATTTAATAATAAACAAACACAATGAAATATATTTTTATCGTTATGTTCCGAATGATTTTAGCGAAATTGCATATATATATATATATATATATATATATATATATATATATATATATATATATATATATATATATATATATATATATATATATATATATATATATATATATATATATATATATATATATATATATATATATATATATTTCCTCTTATCTCCATGGGGAAGTGGATCAGAATTCTTCCTCCGTAAGCCATGCGGGTTATAAAGAGGCGACTAAAATGCCGGGAGCAAAAGGCTAGTAACCCCTTCTCCTGTACATATTACTAAATGTAAAAGGAGAAACTTTCGTTTTTCAGAGTTCTCTAATTTCCCCTGAAGTTAAACGCATGTGTAGAACCACCTGTCCATATTCTCTCACAATTCATTATATTTCGAGTCATCTGAATCACACGCAATTTATAAGAATATGTAGATCATTGGATACAATTAAAAGTAATATCATTAGTAAGAAATAGTTATGGTATTTAAACCCATATTTCCAACCTGATATTATACTCGTAAATATTGGAGGACGAGAAGTGAGCTTCACGTACTCTTAATAAATAGTCACGTAACACTGCCAATACCGTATCAAACGTAAAACACTCATTGGCCACTTTATTAGCTACCCCCTTCCAGTACTGGTTAGAATCTTCCTTTGCTCCCAAAACAGCCTGAATTATTCGTGACATGGATTCAAGAAGGTACCAGAAACTTTCCTTTAGAGAGCCTGGTCCATGTTGACATGACAGCATTATGTAGTTGCTGCAGATTTGTAGGCTGAACATTCATGCTGCGAATCTCCCGTTCCACTACATCTCAAAGGTTTACGCTAAATTCTGACCCTACTGTTTGTATGTAGCAGAAAAAATTGCGATTCGTCAGATCTGGAGACGTTGTTACAGTCTATTACTATTTACTTTTAGCGAGCTTGTGCCCACTTTCGCCTCCGTTTCCTGGTCTTAACTGAAAGGAGTGGAACCGGTGTAGTATTCTGCTGTTGTAGCATATCCACTTCAAGATTCGTCATGTGTCTTCAGAGATGCTCTTCTGCATACCACTGTTGTGACTCATGGTTGAGTTACTGTCGCATTTCTGTCAGCTTGAACCAGTCTGGCCATTTTTTTTCTGACCTCTCTCCTTACTAAGGTGTTTTTGCCCACAGAACTGCTGCTCATTGGGTGTTTGGTCTTTTTCACTTCATTCTCTGTGAACCCTGAAGACCGTTGTGCCTGTTAACCCCAGATCAACAGCTTATGAGATAGTGAAACAACCCCGTCTGGCACCAACAATTATTACACTGTCAATGTCACCTAGATCACATTTCTTATCCATTCTGATGTTGGGACTGAACAACAAGTGAACCTCTTGACCATGTCTGCTTGCTTTTAAGAAATGAGATGCTCCAACGTGATTTGCTGATTAAATATTTGCAGGAGTAAAAAAGAATCTAATAAAGTGACCACTGAGTGTATATAGACAAAATACTGCCTCTAGCAGCACCACTTTCTCAATGTATAGACACAACACGGCTTCAATTGAAGGGGAAAACAATTTTTCAATTAACCGATTTCATTCAGTTTTTTTTTATTTTGTGAGACTATGGGTATGTGAAATATTGATAAAAAAAAGATTTACATGAAGATCAGCAATCAAATAAATAAACATAGAAACGTATGAGTCATGAACACTGCTTTGGGCCTCGGCAAAAGTATTTTAACTACATGCAAATTATATAGCAATGTCAAATGGAATTTTCGGAGATGGGAAATTATGTAAATTGTTTGTATTCCTCCATGAAAATCAAAATGTTTCGATATTTTTTACCAATATATTCATTGCTTGCCCATGATAAATAAAAATGAGAGTATTACCAATATTTCAACGTGGGTTTGTAAAACTATGACCCCTGAATATACATTTTAAAAATCATGATAATCCGTTTCTAAATAATGATGTTAGATCAACAGATAGACAGTAAATGTACTTTTGAGATGCAGAAGTAAATACATTAGTATATGGTAGGTAAAACTACTTAATGCTTTCGTATGTTTATCGAGAACAAAGTTGGGAGTATTGCTAATCTATTTTTCCAGCGGTTTACACATTTTCCCAACACATGAGAGAGCACAGGATGACGGAGACCTTATAAACACCGCAAACTCTATTGGTCGGTGCACTCTAAATCGGTCTGTTTCCCTGTTCAGTTATTCTTAAAAGGTTCATTATAAATATTGCTGTTAAGTGTATCATGTGGGGTGGCTAGATTTTCATTGTTATACTAAACTTTGTACCTTTTTAACGGAAGGATATCTGTTTTGTGGCTATGTTAAATATCTTACTAATTTTATCCTCTAAATACTCAAAGTGGCAAACAAGCAATGCTCTCAGGAACACTGTAATAAAACACTCCTTTAAAACCAAGTTTAATGATTGAAATTAACTGATTTCCTGTGCACTTTAAATTTAAATCTGTCAATACGATGGATTAGAGCATCTAAGAAAGGCAATTTGTAATCAACTTCGTGCTCATTTGTGAACATAATTGAGGGTGCTAAACCACTGAGCCGAAGAAAAAAACTCATCAATATTTTACTCTCTAGGCCTTTGAGATCATCATTTACACGATATTTTCTAGAGTAAAATTAGTGCCAGTCAAAACATTTTTTGAAACATTCTCAGACGTAGTGTAAGGTGACAGTGTCCTCATTGTTCCGTTCGTGGAATGCCACCCAATTTGGTTTCATAATGGCACTAGAAATGTAGATACTGTGTAGATGCAGTTTTGGGCTGACTTTAACGTGTCCATATTATTCTTCACCTTGCTTTATGTAAACCTTGCATGGTTCCCAAAACCTATATGCTGCTATGAGCCGCTGACGGAGAAATGAAAATAGTTTCCGATTCTTACCTATTAGACGCCCCGTAGCTCAGCAAGTGAGCGCTGGACCTGCCAATACCACGAAAATGGTTTTATCCTCCCCGTTGCTCTTTAAACCAAAATCGCAAGTTTACCTATTCGATGATATATATATATATATATATATATATATATATATATATATATATATATATATATATATATATATATATATATATATATATATTTATATATATATATATATATATATATATATATATATTATATATATATATATATATATATATATATATATATATATATATATATATATATATATATATATATATATATATATATATATATATATCTTAGGCCGATACCGAGACCGATGCTTTTCCTACATTTTTTTATTTTTAAAATCATAATGACTGTTCGGTATCCCAGGAAAGGCTCATTGAACAATGGATATTAAATACAGAAATGTTAAATAATACATAACGATATTTCTCAAATATAATAATGTCTTTACTCATTACTTGGCCTGTTGTGATAATTATTGGTTATCAAAGACACTTGTCGATATTGAGTATGCTTTTCTTTGTGTACTTTCCTGTGAGTGAGTGTGTACTCACCTATTTGTGGTTGCAGGGGTTGAGAAATAGCTCTTGACCCCCGTCTTTTCACTGAGCGTTACTAGGTCCTCTCTCTTCCTGCTCCATGAGCTTCATCATATCTCGCTTAAAACTATGTATAGTTCCTGCTTCCATTATGTCACTTTTCAGACTATTCCACTTCCTGACAATTCTATGACTAAAGAAATACTTCCTAACATCTCTATGGCTCATCCGAGTCCTCATCTTCCAATTGTGACCCCTTGTTGCTGTCTGGAACATCCAGTCTCTGTCCACCTTGTCGATTCTTCTCAGTATTTTATGTCATTATTATATCCCCCCTATCTCTCCTGTCCTCCAGTACCGACAGGTCAGTTTGTGTGTGTGTGTGTGTGAACTCACCTAGTTGTACTTGCCTAGTTGCGGTTGCAGAGGTCGATTCACAGCTACTAGCCCCACCTCTTGACTGGTCTCTATTAGGTCACTCTTCCTGCTCTATGAGCTTTATTATACCTCTTCTTAAAGCTATGTATGGATTCTGCCTCCACTACATCACTTTCCAGACTATTCGACTTCGTGACAACTCTGTGACTGAAGAATTACTGCCTAACATCCTGTGATTCATCCGAGTCTTCAACATACAATTGTGACCCCTTGTTGCTGTGTCCTATCTGTGGAACTTCCTGTCTCTGTCCACCTTATCGATTCCTCTTAGTATTTTATATGTCATTACCGTATCCCCCCTATCTCTCCTGTCCTCAATTCTTGTCAGGTCGATTTCCTTGAACCTCTCCTCGTAGGTCATGCCCCTTTGCACTTTCTCTAATTTCCTTACGTGCTTGGTTAGGTGTGGGTTCCAAACTGGTCCTGCATTCTCCAATAAAGCGTGATGTACACGGTGTACAGGGTTCTGAACGATTCATTATTGAGATGTCGGAATGCTATTCTTAGATTTGCTAGGCGCCCATATGCTGCTGCAGTTATTTGGTTGATGTGCGCCTCATAAGATGTGCAGAGTGTTTTACTCATCCCAAGATCCTTTTCCTTGAGTGAGGTTTGCAGTCTCTGGCTCTTTAGACTGTATTCCGTCGGCGGTCTTCTTTGATCTTCCCCAGTTCTAATGACTTTGCACTTGGTGGGGTTGAACTCCAGGAGCCAGTTTTTGGACCAGGCCTGCAGCCTGTCTCTTGGTAGTTCTGCCTGGTCCTCTTTCGATTGAATTCTTCTCATTAACTTCACTCACATCATCTGCAAACAGGGACACTTCTGAATCTATTCCTTCCGTCAAGTCATTCACATACACCAGAAACAGCACCGGTCCTAGGACTGACCCTTGTGGAACCCCGCTCGTCAGAGGCGCCCACTCTGACACCTCGTCACGAACCATGACTCGCTGATGTATTCCGGACAGGTTTTCCCTGATCCATTGCAGTGCCTTCCCTGTTATACCTGCCTGGTCCTCCAGTTTTTGCACCAATCCCTTATGAGGAACTGTGTCAAAAGCCTTCTTACAGTACAAGAAAACGGAATCTACCTATCCCTCTTTTTCTTGTCTTACTGTTGTCACCCTGTCATTTGAACTCCAGTAGGTTTGTGACACAGGATTTCCCGTCCCTCGAACCGTGCAGGTTGTCATTGAAAAGCTCATTTCTTTCTAGGTGCTCCACCACTCTTCTCCTGATAATCTTCTCCATGATTTTGCATATTATGCATGTCAGTGACACTGGTCTGTAGTTTAATGCGTCGTGTCTGTCTCCTTTTTTTAAAAATTGGGACTACATTTGCTGCCTTCCGTAACTCAAGTAGTCGCCCTGTTTCGATAAATATGTTGAAGAATGCTGTTAGTCATACACATAGCGCCTCTGCTCCCTCTCTCAGGAAGCATGAAGATATGTTATCCGGCCTTATCGTCTTTGAGGTATCTAGGTCGCTTAGCATCATCTTCACTTCTCCGGTTGTATGTATTGTGTTCAACACTTGATGGTGTACCCACCTTTCCATCTTTCTGGAGTCCCTTCTGTCTCCTCTGTGAACACTTCATGACTTTGCACTTGGTGGGGTTGAACTCCAGGATCCAGTTGCTGGACCAGTCCTGCAGCTTGTCCAGATTGCTTTGTAGTTTTGCCTGGTCCTCGTCAACTTCACATCATCTGCAAACAGGGACACTTCTGAGTTTAATCCTTCCGTCAGGTGTAAGTGTGTGTGTGTACTCACCTAGTTGTGGTTGCAGGGGTTGAGTCATAGCTCCTGGCTCCAGTTTGTGTTTGTGTGTGTGTGTGTGTGTGTGTGTGCGTGCTTGTGTGCACTAGCCTATTTGTACTCGCCTATTTGTACTCACCTATTTGTGGTTGCTGGGGACGAGTCATAGCTCCTGGCCCCACCTCTTCACTTATTGCTACTAGGTCCTCTCTTTTCCCCTGCTCCATGAGCTTTATCAAACCTCGTCTTAAAACCATATATGGTTCCTGCCTCCACTACGTCACTTTCTGAAGAAATACTTCCTATCATTCCTTTGACTCATAGGAGTCTTCAACTTCCAATTTTGACCCCTTGTTTCTGTGTCCCATTTCCGGAACATCCTGTCTTTGTCCACCTTGTCAATTCCTCGCAGTATTTTATATGTCGTTATCATGTCTACCCTGACCTTACTGTCCTCCAGTTTCGTCAGGCCGATTTCCCTTAACCTTTCTTCGTAGGACAATACCCTTAGCTCTGGGACTAGTCTTGTTGCAAACCTTTGCACTTTCTCTAATTTATTGACGTGCTTGACCAGGTGTATATTCTAAACTGGTGCTGCATACTCCAATATGGGCCTGATTTAAATGGTGTACAGAGTCTTATCAGGTTTGCAAGACCCCCGTATGCTGAAGCAGTTATCTGATTAATATGCGCCTCAGGAGATGTGTTCGGTATTATACTCACCCCAAGATCTCTTTCCTTGAGTAAGGTTTGCAGTCTTTGGCCACGTAGACTATACTCTGTCTGCGGTCTTCTTTGCCCTTCCCCGATCTTCATGACTATGCATTTGGCGGGGTTAAATTCAAGGAGCCAGTTACTGGACCAGGCTTGTAGTCTGTCCAGGTCTCTTTGTAGTCCTGCCTGATCCTCCACCGATTTAATTCTTCTCATTAACTTCACATCATCTGCAAACAGGGACACTTCTGAGTCTATTCCTTCCGTTATGTCATCTATACATACCAAAAACAGCACAGGTCCTTGGACTGACCACTGTGGAACTCTGCTCGTCACAGGCGCTCACTCTGACACCTCGTTACGTACCAATACGCGTTGTTGCCTCCCTTTCAGATATTCTCTGATCCATTGCAGTGCCTTTCCTATTATGCGTGACTGATGCTCTAGCTTTTGCTTTAACCTCTTGTGAGAAACTGCCTTCTTGCAGTCCAAGAAAATGCAGTCTATCCACCACTTTCTCTTGTGTCTTACTTCTGTTACCTTGGTCGTAAAGCTCCAGTAGGTTTGTGAAACAGGATTTTCCTTCCCTGAAACCGTGCTGGTTGTCGTTTATAAGCCTGTCTTTATAGATGCTTCACCACTCTCCTCCTGATGATCTTCTCTATGACTTTGCATACTATACACGTCAGTGACACAGGTTTGTAGTTTAATGCCTCGTATCTGTCTCCTTTCTTAAAAATTGGGACTATATTTGCCATCTTTCACACCTCAGGTATTTGCCCAGTTTCAATGGATTTGTTGAAGATTTTTGTTAGTGGCACACACAGCATCTCTGTTCCCTCTCTAAGGACCCATGATGAGATGTTGTCTGATTCCACCGCTTTTGAGGTATCAAGTTCACATAGCAGTTTCTTCACCTCATTTTCGGTTGTGTGTATTTCATCTAGTACTTGTTGGTGTACCTCCCTATTCTGAATTCCTGGATTCCTTCCTGTATCCGCTGTGAATACTTCTTTAAAACTCATGTTGAGTTCCTCACATACCTCTTGGTCATTTCTTGTGAACTCCCCACCTTCCTTCCTCAGCCTGATTACTTTGTTCATGACTGTTGTTTTCCTCCTGATGTGGCTATACAACAGCTTCGGGTCAGACTTGACTTTTGATGTTATGTCATTTTCATATTGTCGCTGAGCCTCCCTTCTTATCTGTGCATATTCGTTTCTGGCTCTTCAGCTAATCTCTTTATTTTCCTGGGTCCTTTGTCTTCTGTACTTTTTCCACTCTCTAGTGCACTTAGTTTTTGCCTCTCTAGACCTTTGGGTGAACCAAGGACTCGTTCTAGTCTTCCACATCATTATTTCTGTTTCCCTTGGGAACAAACCTCTCCTCTGCCTCCCTGCATTTTGTTGTCACATAGTCCATCATTTCTTGTACTGGTTTTCCTAGCAATTCTCTCTCCATGGGGCTCCAGGTTTTCCCAGTTAATCTCCTGGTGATTGAAATCACCCATAACTAGTAACTTTGTTCTTCTGGACACCTCGGCTAGTGTGTCTACCATTGCTCTGTTGCCCTTGTCATAATCTTTTCTTGGCCTCCTACAGTTCTGTGGCGGGTTGTACATTACTGCAATTACCACCTTATGGCCCTCAGATTGGATTGTTCCTACTATGTAGTCCCTTTCGTCCATTCTATCCATTCCTTCCATTTTCTCAAATACCCACCGGTTTTAATGAGCAGTGCAACTCCTCCTCCCCCTCTGCTCCCTCTATCTTTCCTAAGGATTTGATATCCGGGTGGAAAGATTGCATCTGTTATCATCCTGGTGAGTTTCGTTTCTGTGAGTGCTATTATGTCTGGGGATGTCTCCTTGATTCTTTCATGCCACTCCTCACATTTATTTATTATTCCATCTGCATTTGTATACCAAACCTTCAACTTCTTTTCTAAAACTGTGGTCTGGGGGGTACGTAGGGGTTGGGAAAGTGGGAGACCTGATGAGGAACTATGGGTGGTTGCTGTGAAGGTGGAGCTTGTAATAATGTGGGTGGGGGCATTAGTTATATCATGTGTGTTTTGCAGCTTGCAGGTGCCTCCTTAGTCTTGATATTTCAAGCACGAGCTCATTCTTGCATATTTCATTATAGAAGGCTGTGAGTCTTGAAGCCATCACCTCCAATTCCTCTTCAGTATCTTGCACGAGATTCTTCGTATGAATGACTCCAGCCATGGCTGCCACATCCTTGATTGCTTTTGATCACATCTCGAGTTCATTATGAAAACGATCAATGAACTCCAACATCGCCCTCTAGTTTTCTTCCTGTATAGTGAGTCTAGAATCTCTTACCTGCTCCCCTGCCATCTTTTTCTTTAACCTGATTCTTCTCTCTGTTGGAAATCCACACTCCTCACATTTCAAAAGTGACTGTTGTATTGAATTCTGCACTATGCGATCTCGCCCTTCATACAAAAATAATCGCAGTGTCTCTAGCTTCACCACCACTTTGTCAAGAGTTAAATCCTTAGTGTGCAAGTACTGCTGTGCAAGCTGAACCTCCCGAAATATGTCGCACCAGAAATACAGATAACACAAAAATGTGAAATCGCACACAGCAGGGAGAAGACCTTGTGATGCTCCTCTTGTATCCAAATTTTCCTGTGGATCGCAAAGAACTTCAATCGCTGCCACAAATTTCTCGAACGATTCCGCTACTGGTTTCACTGCACTGTAATGAGAACTGCATCTTCTTGTTGATAATCTTTTCAAAGAGACTGCAGTATGGTCCATTAATACACCCCATCGATGGGTGGAGGAGAGAAAGAATGTCTACGCTGACTCAAGACTGCAAAAAAATTTCACACATGATAAATTCTCGGAAAAAGAATGCTGACCACACAAGTTCAATGAATTTTCCACACAACCACTGAAAATTGCCTTCTTATTTTTTTTCTTGAGAATGGCTTGTACACCTCCATGGACCCCGGCCATGGTGGCAGCATTGTTATATCCTTGAGCACGGCACAGCATGAAGTCCAGTACATCACCATCCAGCTTTTTCAGAATATCAGAACTGATATCAGCAGCTTTTTTTGCCCTTCAAAGGGAAAAAAATCAAGAATAACTTTGTTCACTTGAACTCTTCCATTCTCCATTTGCACGTACCTGATGACTTCTGACATTTGGTCAGTGTGTGACACATCTGGTGTACTGTCAAACATAAAGTTGTAGTATACAGGTGTCTTGATATCAGTAACAAGCTTCTCTTTGACACGATTTGCCAGAACACTTAAAAACTCATTTTGAGTTGATGCAGTAGACACAGGATGTTACGTCAGTGATGAGTGATCATAGTGATGCCAGGTGGATTAAGGGTTTTCCAAAATATCGTAAATAAAATTATCGATTTATCGTAGTTTTTCGTATTGCGTCATTTATTTTCCTTATATAGGCTTATTTGTACTCAGTAATCATATAAAGACACAAAGGATTTTTCTCTTATGTTGTTGCATCACTGTTTTGGGAATTAGTGTCACCTTCTTTAGAGGCTCTATGGTGTCACCCGGGGCGCATCCCCCTTATGACGCCATTGCTTTGGCCCCCCTAGACTGTACTGTCTGCGGTCTTGTTTGCCCTTCCCCAATCTTCATGACTTTGCACTTGGTGGGGTTGAACTCCAGGAGCAAGTTTCTGGACCAGACCGGTAGCCTGTCCAGATCCCTTTGTAGTCCTGGGTAGTACTTCTCCGATTGAATTATTCTCATTAACTTGACATCGTCTTCAAACAGACATTTCTGAGACTATTCCTTCCGTCATGTCATTCACATATACCAGAAACAGCACCGGCCCTAGGACTGACCCCTGTGGAATCCCGGTCGTCACACGCGCCCACCCCATCACCTCGTCGCGTACTATGACTCGCTGCTCTCTTCTTGTCAGGTATTCTTTGATCCACTGCAGTGCCTTCCCTGTTATACCTGCCTAGTCATCCAGCTTTTGCACTAATCTCTGGTGTGGAACTGAGTCAAAATCCTTCTTACAGTCCTAGAAAATGCAATCTACCCACCATTCTCACTCTTGTCTTACTGCTGTCACATTCTCATAGAACTCCAGTAGGTTTGTGACACAGGATTTCCTGTCCCTGAATCCATGCTGGTTGTCGTTGATAAGCTCATTCCTTTTTAGGTGCTCCACCATTCTTCTCCTGATAATCTTCTCAATGACTTTGCATACTATGCATGTCAGTGATACTGGTCAGTAGTTAAGTACTGCATGTCCCTTTTCTTTTTTTTAAAATTGGGACTACATTTTCTGTCTTCCATACCTCAGGGAGCTGCCCTGTTTCGATAGATGTGTTGAAGATTGTTATTATGGTACACAGAGCGCCTCTGTTCCCTCTCTCAGCACCCATGGAGAGATGTCCGGCCCCATCGCCTTTGAGGTATCTAGCTAGCTTAGCACCCTCTTGTCCTCTGCAGTTGTATGTATTGTGTCCAGCACTTGTTGGTGCACCCCACCTTCTGTCTCCTCTGTGACTACTTCTTTGAATCTCTTGTGATCTCTCTCCTTCCTTCCTCAGCCTGATTACCTGGTCCTTGAATGTTGTTTTCCTCCTGATGTGACTGTACAACAGTTTCGGTTCGGACTTGGCTCTCGCTGCTATGTCTCTTTCGTATTGTCGTTAGGCCTCCCTCCTTACCTGTGTCTTTTCTGGCTCTTCAACTACTCTCCTTAGTCTCCTGGGTCCTTTGCCTCCTATAATTCTTCCATTCTGTTAACCTAAGTCTCGTCTCCTTGCTTTCCATTGGGCCCCTAGTTTAATAGAGGTGTACCTGCTTCAGATGTCATGTTTCCTCTGGGTACTAAACCTATAACTTGTTTCAGCATATTTACCTCATCTTCTAGGGCCCGTATCTTCGCTTCTGTGGTTTCAGCTCATCACTCTCATTTCTTCTGTCTCCATCAACTTCTCCATTTTCACAGAAAGCTTGACTAGTTTGTTTTTCCACTAATGCTCCAACCTTTCACATTGCTTTTCGATCCATTCTTCCTTTTCAGGCCCATCTTCCTCTGATCCATTGAGACTTCCACTTTCCCTCTGGGCCCCCATTTCTTTAAATTTTGTAATGGGTTAGGTTTTGCAGTGCGTGTGCGTGTGTACTCACCTAATTGTACTCACCTAATTGTGGTTGCAGGGGTCAAGACTCAGCTCCTGGCCCCGCCTCTTCGCTGTTCGCTACTGGGTCTCTGCTCTCCCTGCTCCATGAGCTTTATCATACCTTGTCTTAAAACTATGTATGGTTCCTGCCTCCATTATATCTTTCTCTAGACTATTCCACTTCCTGACTACTCTGTCTACTCTGTGTGTGGGTGTGTGTGTGTATGTGTGTGTAGTCTCCTACATGTACTCACCTAGTTGTGGTTGAAGGAGTCGATTCAGAGCTCCTGGCCTCGGCTCGTCACTGGCTACTACTAGGTCACTCTTCCTGCTCCATGAGCTTTATCATACCTCTTCTTAAAGCTATGTATGGATCCTGCCTCTACTACATCACTTCCCAGTGATGTAGAGGGCAACGAGTGACTAGCTCCCTTAAGGTTTACTATACAAATAGTAGGAATCTAAGAATACTTACTAACATCCCTGTGATTCATCTGAGTCTTCAACTTCTAACTGTGACCTCTTGTTGCTGTGTCCCATCTCTGGAACATCCCGTCTCTGTCCACCTTGTCACATGTGGTCATACCTATCCTAAGCTGTCTGGGAATTAGAGTGGGGTGTTACAGAGCACATGGCTTGCTGCAGTGTTTTAGAATCTCAGGTTAAAGTGTTGAAGAAAGAGGTTCTACTTCTTCAGGAGGAAAATAGGAGACTGAAGCTTCGCCTAGACGGGATTGGGAGTGAATGTGAGATGGTTGGCGCTTGTAAGGAGAAAATGGTTACCAACAGTGAGAGTGGGAGCCGCTTTAAGTGGCAAGTGGTTCACAATTCAGGAAGAAGGAAGATAAGGAAGGATAATAGAGAAGTTGTGAAGGTAGGAAATCGATTCTCTGTTCTCCACTAACTTCAGTGGTTAATGAGGTTAAAAGTACCATTGACTCTCCGGCTAATCAAGATAAAAATATTTTGATTGTGGGAGACTCTCAGGTAACATATATGGACTGTGCTTTTTGTAACAGAGATAGGAAGGCCACACAAAGGGTGTGCCTCCCAGGAGCTGGTGTTGGTGACATAGTCAGCAGGTTGGATAATATTATGTCAGGTAATGAAAACAAGCCTATTATCTGTATTAGTGCTGGTGGAAATGTCATTGGGAAAGGCAGGAGACACGAGCTACTGGATAAGAACAAGTCAGCAATAGAAATAATCAGGTCTAAGGGAGGGATCCCAATCATATGTAGCATCTTGCCTAGAAAGGGAGTGGGCAATGAATGGATGTCTAGGGAAATTGGTATAAATTGCTGGCTAGACAGGTACTGCAAGGAACTTGCAATCCCATTCATTGATAACTGGGACAAATTCTATCACAAACATGATATGTATGCAAGGGATGGGGTTCATCTTTCTGGGGCTGGATTGGTTGCATTAGCCAATTTGATTGAGGGGGGTCATTGATGATAGATTATAGAGGTATGGGTGTTTGTGGAAAACAATCAGGCTGCAGTATTGGGGTTGGAAACAGCAGATATTACCAGGATACCTCAGGGATATGTTTACAAGACAATATTCAAAATAAAGTTGCTAGTAAAGGCAAAGCAATTGATCAACAAACAAAGAGAGATAGTAGAGGGCAACGAGTGACTAGCTCCCTTAAGGTTTACTATACAAATAGTAGGAATCTAAGAAATAAGATAGATGAGCTAAGATTACTTGCAAGTGCAGGTAATATAGATATTATTGCTATAACAGAGACCTTGTTCAACCTGAAAGATAGAGAAATGCCTTATGAATGCAACATACAGGGTTATAAACTATTCCATACCGACAGGGTCAGTAGGAAGGGTAGTGGAATGGCGATGTATGTCAGAGATAGTTTAAATTGTTGTGTTAAATATGATATAAGATTAGAAACATCGGATACAGTATCTGTTTGGCTACAGTTTCTCGAGGGGCGAGAAAAATTAATTTTGGGTGTGATTTATTGGCCCCCAAACCTTGATAAGGAGTGCAGTAAGCTGCTATGGGACGAAATTCATAAGGCGTCTAAATATAAAAATGTTGTGTTAATGGGAGATTTTAACTTTAGACAAATTGATTGGAACAATGTGACAGGAAATCTTGAGTCTCGTGACTTTCTTGATACGGTTCAGGATTGCTTTCTAAAACAGTTTGTGACAGAACCAACTTGAGGAAACAATCTGCTTGACTTGGTTCTTGCCAACAAAAAATCACTAATTAATAATCTTGAGGTTAATGATGAGCTTGGGGAAAGCGATCACAAATCACTTAGTTTCAATAAATTATGGAATTACTCAGGAAACTGTAATCAAGTCTCTGTCCAAGACTTCCGCTTGGCCGATTTCATGGGACTGAGAAATTACATGGGTGGGCTAAATTGGGATGACCTGACTATGGGTCAGGTAGGTGGTGTTCGTTGCTAATATGACGTTTTTCAGAGCATAGTTCTAGCTGCCCAGACAACTTTTGCCCGAGTAGGGAAATTAGATCTAACAAAAATGATCCCAAATGGATGAACAATAGATTAAAACATCTCAATGGTCAAAAGAGAGGCATATTTAGGCGTATGAAAAGAGGGGATGGGCAGTTAAGAAATCAATATATTCAATTAAAGAGAGAAATAAGAAAAGCAAAAAGAGATTATGAGGCTAAGGTCACAAGGAATTCGAAGACTAACCCAAAAGGGTTCTTTCAGGTATACAGAAGAAAGATTAGGGACAAGATAGGCCCACTCAAGAGTAACTCAGGTCAGATCACTGACAGTGATAAGTATATGTGTGAAATTTTCAATACTTACTTCCTCTCAGTTTTTCCTCAGGAAAATACTAGCGAAATTCCAGAAATAATAAATTATGTAGAACAGGACGGTAATAAACTATGCACGATTGGGGTAACTAGTGACATGGTCCTCAGACAAATAGAGAAATTAAAACCTAGCAGATCCCCAGGCCCTGATGAACTGTTTGCAAGAGTTTTAAAGGAATGTAAAGAGGAACTTCAGTAAGACTTCAGTAAGGCTTTCGATAGAGTTCCACATCAGAGGCTATTGAGGAAACTTAAGTCACACGGAATAGGAGAAATTTTTTCCTGGGTAGAGGCAGGGTTGACAAATAGGCGGCAGAGAGTTTGCATAAATGGGGAGAAATCAGAATGGAGGCACGTCTCAAGCGGTGTTCCACAGGGGTCAGTTTTGGGCCCCCTGTTGTTTACAATTTATATAAACGACATACATGAGGGAATAAATAACAACATAAGCAAATTTGCTGATGACACCAAAATAGGCCGTCCAATTCATTCTAATGAGGACATTAGAGCACTCCAGGATGATTTAAATAGACTGATGCAGTGGTCGGAGAAGTGGCAGATGCAGTTTAATGTAGACAAATGCAAAGTTCTAAATGTTGGGCAGGACAATAACCATGCCACATATAAACTGAATAATGTAGATCTTAATACATGTGATTGCGAGAAGGATTTAGGAGTTCTGGTTAGTAGTAATCTGAAACCAAGACAACAGTGCATAAGTGTTCGCAATAAAGCTAACAGAATCCTTGGCTTCATATCAAGAAGTATAAATAATAGAAGTCCTCAGGTTAGTCTTCAACTCTATATATCTTTGGTTAGGTCTCATTTAGATTATGCTGCACAGTTCTGGTCACCGTATTACAAAATGGATATAAATGCACTGGAAAACGTACAGAGGAGGATGACAAAGTTGATCCCATGTATCAGAAATCTTCCCTATGAGGATAGACTGAGGGCCCTGAATCTGCACTCTAGAAAGGCGTAGAATTAGGGGGGATATGATTGAGGTGTATAAATGCAAAACAAGAATAAATGAAAGGGATGTAAATAGCGTACTGAAAATATCCAGCCAAGACAGGACTCGCAGCAATGGTTTCAAGTTGGAAAAGTTCAGATTCAGGAAGGATATAGGAAAGCACTGGTTTGGTAATAGAGTTGTGGATGAGTGGAACAAACTCCCTAGTACCGTCATAGATGCTAAGACGTTGTGTAGTTTTAAAAATTGGTTAGATAAATACATGAGGGGGTGTGGGTGGGTGTGAGTTGGACCTGACTAGCTTGTGCTACTAGGTCTTATGCTGTGCTTCTTCCTTAAGTGGAAGTGACCTGACTATCCGGAGTTTACCTGGGAGTTTACCAGGGGAGTGACATGGACTTGCCTCGCATAGGTCAGTAGGCCTGCAGCGGTGTTCCTTCTTTCTTATGTTCTAATATCCCCCCCCCTATCTCTTCCGTCCTCCAGTGTCGTCAGGTTGATTTCCCGTAACCTCTCCTCATAGGACATGCCCCTTAGCTCCGGGACTAGTCTTATTGAAAACCTTTGCACTTTCTCTAATTTCCTTACGTGCTTGGATGAGTGTGGGTTCCACACTGGTGTTGCATGCATCAATATAGACCTAACGTACACTGTGTACAGGGTCCTGAACGATTCCTTATTGAGATGTCGGAATGCTATTCTTAGGTTTGCTAGGCGCCCGTATGATGCAGCAGTTATTTGGTTGATGTGCGCCTCAGGAGATGAACCCGGTGTTATACTCACCTCAAGATCATTTTCCTTGAGTGAGGTTTGTAGTCTCTGGCCCCTTCTACTGTACTCAGACTGCGTGTGTGTGTGTGTATGTGTGTGTGTTTAAAACCCACAATTCGTGAGGTAAAAACCCCGCACCTCCTAATCACCAAGCTATGAATTCCAAATATCTGAATATATTCACTTCTTCCTTACAACCTCCCTCCAATCTGATATCCAATTTTTCATTACCTAAATCTTTTGTTATCCTCATCATCTCGCTCTTTCCATTGTCTAGTTTTAATTTTCTACTTTTACATACCCTTCCAAATACATCCACCAACCTTTGCAACTTCTCTTCAGTATCTCCGAAAAGTACAGTGTCATCAGCAAAAAGCAATTGTGAAAACTACCACTTCGTGTTAGATTATTTTGCAATCCCACACATTTACTTCTCGTATAACCCAATCTATAAATATAATCAACCATAGTGACATTACGCGTCCCTTTCTAAATCCTACTTTTACCGAGAAATAATCCCTCTCTCTCCTACATATCCTAACCTAAGAATCACTATTCTCCTAAGAACTCTTAACTACTTTCAGTAACCTACTATGTAATCAACACACTTGCAATATATGCCTCATTGCTCGCTTATCCACAATATCATATGCCACTTCCATATCCATAAATGCAACGAAAACTTCTTTGTCATTATACAAATACTGTTGTTCACGTATATGCTTTACTGTAAACACGGTCTACACCTCCCCTTCACCTTACCAGGTATACTCACCAAGCTTATTCCCCTATAATTCTTTCAGGGGGAATAAGCTTGTTGAGTGTACCTATTAAGGTTTATGGTAGAGTTAATATTGAAAGAAATGAGAGTAAGACAAGGGGGATGATCGCATATATATAACAGATGACCTTTAAACAACGTGTTTGAATTGCGTGGGTCCATTTATACTCGGACTTTTTTTTCAAATAAATATATTGGATTTGTTTTGGGGAGAATTGCGTCCGGAAAAAAAATTAAGTAAAAAAGTGAGGCATATCGTGAGTTTATAAAATATATGAAGGCTACTCTATTTTATCATTTACTACCATAAAATATACACAAATCTATTATAAAAAGATCAAATTTATTAAAACTTATGCACACAAACTATTATTATAATTATAGTGATAAAATTATTAATATAATCATAACTAAGCGCTAAACCCACAAGTCAGAAATACAATATTTTTTTGTTAACACGTAGGCCGTTTCGCACCGAGGCAGGGTGACCCAAAAAGAAAGAAAACACCAAAAGGAAAGAAAACACTTTCCTTATCATTAAAAAAATTCACCATCACTCATACATAATTTCTGTCTTTAAAAAGGCGCTCAGATACGACAGTTTAGATGTCCCTCCAAACTGCCAGTATCCTAAACCCCTCATTTAAATTGCAGGCATTGTACTTCCCATTTCCAGGACTCAAGTCCGGCTAACCGGAAAAACTGTATTCTATCAAGAATATAATTAATAAAATATATAATATTAATATATTATTACAGATCGTACATGTTCCATTTGCGGTCGAGAGAATTGTAAACATATATGAAAGTGTAATACTTAATCATAAATATGAATTTCTTTTTCACATTATACTTTCATTTTTGATGTCTAGTGTTAGTAATATATATAACATTTACAGTGTTTTGTATCATATAAGACAATATTGACGTAGGTACTGACATAATTTATCTTGTAAACAGACAACGTACGGTATTTCTTCCTTGTGATTCTAAACATTGTAAAAAAAATTCTGGTCGGTCGATGCATGCAGGGGATGAGATGACAAGCTTGAACCACCTACCTGAAGGCTGGCTGGGTGCCAAGGTATTGGACCACTGTGGTACGGTGAGTAGACCACTGTGGTACGGTGAGTAGAGCACTGCGTAGCTTGTCCCAACGTTCGTAGGTTCGAATTTCCTTCGACCTGAGATTAGTGTTTGTGAATACTTCGCTCGTTCTGCGAATTCTTAACCCAAAGGTGTAGGGAGGCAAAAACTAAGTGCACTAGAAAATGGAAAAAGTACAGAAGACAAAGGACCCAGGAAAATAAAGAGATTAGCCGAAGAGCCAGAAACGAATATGCACAGGTAAGAAGGGAGGCTCAGCGACAATACGAAAATGACATAGCAT
>WNWK01015505.1:0-20000 GCA_009830355.1 Cherax destructor | reverse complement strand
CATGGGTTCGAATCCTCGGATAGTCGCAGTGTTGTTATTGATTAATACCACTTGTTCGTGGTTGCAATATATATTTTTTTTTTTTGGGGGGAGAAGTCAAATTTTTAAGGGAGTTCAGCCTATTCGGCAAGTTCGGCCTATTAGGCACATACCTGCATATGCAAGGCAAGCCACGGATTATTATCCATGTCTATAATTATAGACATCTTCCATCCCCTGTGGCTTGTCTGTTAAGCTCACATATCTGCAATTGCATATACAGTAGACCTTCGATTAAGACGGTAGTTAGGTTCCTGAAAATGCAGTGTTAGACGAATCCGTGTTAAAGGAACTGAACAAACCTATTGGAAAAATAGGGTTGTGTTCCAAGGACCCCCCAAAAAGCCAAACAACTATTTTTTTTAGGTCTCCAAATCTTACAAAAAAAATAATATGGAGATGTTGTTCATTATTGTTACAATGCATGTTTTTTTCTGTTGCTTAAGGCTAAAAATGCAACTAAAATAATATTTCTTTCCTTAAATTGTGGTTGCTGGTGTTTGTGGATGATTGTGAAGGAGAGAGTGGAGAAGCATGCTGAGGTCCATCTGGGCTGAAGTGGATGGTACTCCAGTCAAGTGAGTCAGTTGGTCAGTGAGTCAAGTCAATACAGTCATTTAATTCAGTAGGTCACTCATTCAAGTCAGTCAGTCAAGTCATTCAGTAAATCAGTAAGCCAATCAGTAAAGTCAATCAGTAAATCAGTCAAGTTGGCCAGTCAAGTCAGTAAGCCAGTTATGTCGGTAGGTCAGTCAGTCAAGTAAGTCATTAAGTAGATCAGTCAAGTGATTCAGTAAATCAGTCAAGTCATTCAGTAAATCAGTCAGTCAAGAAAGTCATTCAGTAAATAAGTCAAGTCATTCAGTAAATCAGGTCGGTAAGTCATACATCCAGCTTGCAGTGCTGTACTTTTTCCCTACCGAGAAGCAGAACCGTTTAAATTAATTTTACGAAGTATAAAACGAAAATATGCCGCAATTTGACAATAGTTTAATGGAGAAAACGCTTTCATGGAAACCGTTTTAATCAACGGTCTAATGTATATGTAAGAAATCACAATAAATGCGTGATTGCAAAAAAAATATATAAAAATACCACAGTGAAAATAGGAAAAATACCTGAGCGCTTTCATGTGCTTACGCACATATCTTTACAGGATTTGGAAGGAGAGGCAAGAGAAGCACATTTTATATGATAAACACTGAGATGACAACTGACCCAGTGAGGAGCTACCTGAAATACACTCTTAAGACGTCTACTGGTCAACAGTTTCAATTAAAAATAATGATAAATTGCAAATAAATCAAACCTCTAAACATATTAAAATTATATCCAACCTATTAGAAGAATCATCGGGGAAAAGTAATTCATATTAAGTATTTCAGGTAATAAGTTAAAACAAAACATAAGAAAGGAGCAGTGTAGTAGGTACACCGGCCCAATCCATCAATGTGACTTCAAAATCCCACAACCCAAACCCACAAACATTTGTCCAACATATGTGTAAAATTCAAGACAAATTGTTCGTTTGACAAAGAACACACGCACTGATTTTTTTGTGAAAAATATTTTTACCTTTAACATTATGAACAATATTCTGGACTCTAAAATTGTCAAGTTTTATTGATTACAGAACTCAAAGTTGAAATATGTTGTGCATCATGTAGCATTACAGGAAAGTAATGCTTTGGCATTCGTCCAGTCTACACAATGTCCTGTAGCCTTCACATTTTTCTTTAATTAAAGTTCTCAAACATTTAGTAGCATATTATTCTCCTAGTTATCATATTATGAAAGCCTTAATTAAAAATACTGCTCTGAGGATAACTGATCCTGCTCCATTACTGTTATAATCACAAGGTGATCCTACTTCAGTGAGTTGAAGGCTATTGAATGTAATATGTTACAAGCGAGGAACATTACAGATGCTGGTAGATAAGTTTGTTATAGTTTATTGAACTTTGAAGCAGGTTTACCGTCTATAAAGCCGTGCTGGTCTTTAATTACAAAAAAAAAGTCTTTTTATAGTGCCTTAATGTTTCTCACTACCCTCCATGGTTTTGCATTCCAGGAAAACATTAGTTTAATTTAGCATTTTATCTAGCCATTTATTATTCGCATAACATTTGCCAGCTGTCCGAGTGGTAATGTATCTGTTCCCTCGAGTGTCTTTTACATTTGCGAATGGGGGTTAAAAGGCTTTAGCTTTTCTCTTCACTATTCGGTCTGACCCTATTGTCTTTGATGAGTTATTCTGTCAGATGCCACATTATAACTTTTAACTGTTTATTTTTATGCTCTCTGACAGTTTAACATACGTTTATTTTCCCACCAAGTGTGCTAATGGCTCGTGCTCGTTTGTGAAATACTGTTCAGGATTTCACGCATATTCTATCCATATTCAACCTGATCACCAACCTCTGAGTGAGTGCGAGGGTGAAGGGGGGTGAGAGAGAGAGAATACTCACATAATCGTGGTTTTGCCTCTTTTCTGGCAGCTAGTGGGTTCACTCTTCTAGAAGCGGGAGGCCTGTCATACCTATTAAAGCTTTGTATGGATTTTGTCTCTAACTCTTTACCGTCTACGTCATTCTACTTCCTGACTACGATGATTATAAAGAAGTATTTGACTTATTTGTACTCCAAACTTACAGATGAACTCTCGCAAGGAAGATCCGGCTCACAGACAGACCTCCCTCTCCATTAGTTTGAGCTCCTTCAGCCTCTCTTCTTTGGTCATACACCTCATCTTTGGGTTTGATGAGATGCGGTTTCCACACTTGCGATGCATACTCCAAACTGAAAATGGTATATGCTGTGAATAGAGTCGAGAATGCTTCCTTGTTGAGGTTCCTGAAAGCTACCATAAAATTTCCCCGTCGCTTTTGCTCTGTGCCTCAGGTGAAATGCTTGGGGTTATGCTGACTCAGAGAGGTTTTTCAGCCTTCTCTCAGAGTCTGTACACTGTTTCAGGTCATCTTTATCTCTGATTTTCATAGCTTTTGTTTAGCCGGGGTTAGTTCTGATAGTCACTTTTCAGACCAATCATGTAGCTTGTTCATTTCCATTTGTAATCTTCCTTGGTCTACTCCTAATTGTATTCTACTCATTAGTTCGACATCATGTGCGAAAAGGAACACCTCTGACTAGATTTACTTTGTCGTGTCATTTACATGCACAAGAAACAGTACTGGTCCAAGTTCTGATTCATGTGGAACCCTGTTCGTCACACTCGCCGATTCCGATACCTCCTCCCAAACAAAAGCTTTCTCCTTCCTTTTAAATGTTCTTAGAAGTACTGTAGTGCTTTCCCTGTAATTCCTGCCAGCTTCACTAGTTCATGTCCCAGCCTCGTGTGGGGTACTGTATTAAATACCATTTTGCATTCCAAATATATACAGTTTACGCATCACTCTATTCCGTTACCTTTCTTGGAACTCAAGCAGATTTATGAGACAGGATTTACCATCTGAAAAACACTGATGGTTGTTGTTTATGAATCCACTTTTTTCCAAGTGCTCCCCTTCTCCTGATAATCTTATCTATAGCCTTCCTATGCATGTTAGTTATAATGGGCTGTAGTTCAGTGCCACCTATTTAAAATTCTAGGATTACATTTGCTGTTTTCCAGACCTCTGACAGCTGCCAGGTTTCAATCAACCTGTTGAAGGTCGCTGCTAATAGTTTACACAGGTCCTCTGATCCATCTAGGAAAACCCACGGAGTGATGTCCGGTCCCAGTGCCTTCGAGGTATCCAGCTCACTCCGCAGTCTTCTCCACTCCTCCGGTTGTTTATATTTTATCTATCACTCGTTTGTGCACTCTCCCTCTGACTCTCTGGCATTGTTCCTGATTCCTCTAAGAATACCTCCATAAGTCTCTTTTTCATCTCATCGCAAACTTCCTAGTCATTTCTGTTGAGCTCCCATCCATCCTTCTATAGTCTCATTACTTGATCCCTCACAGTTGTCTTCTGTCTTTTGTGGTTGTACATCATTTTGGGCTCAGACTTGGCTTTTAATGCTATATAATTCTGAAACTCTATTCACCATTTCGCCTTACCCATACGTACTCATTTCTGGATCTTCTGCTTGCTTTCCAGTTCTCCACGTTTCAGCTACATATTCCATCATTTCATTCACTGTTTCCACGAAGCTTCCTTTCCCATGGCACTCTGCTTAGGAATTGCCTCATTTGAAGTCAGGTTTGTCCCTTCCTTCGTGATCTTCATACTCACCCAATTGTGTGTGTGTAGGTGTGCTTTTATGGTGTGTGTGTGTACTCACCTAATTGTACTCACCTAATTGTGGTTGCAGGGGTCGAGACTCAGCTCCTGGCCCCGCCTCTTTGCTGTCCGCTACTGGGTCTCTGCTCTCCCTGCTCCATGAGCTTTATCATACCTTGTCTTGTGTGTGTGTATGTTAGTTAGTTACCATTTTGTCCTAGGCACATGTCGATTAGACACTAGGCCTGTTGTATGTATGTGTGTGTGTGTGTGTGTGTGTGTGTGTGTGTGTAACGAAACACTTCGAAATGGTTCGGCCCCGCCGGGAATTGAACCCGGGCCCTCCGTGCGTGAAGCAAGAGCGCTAGCCACCATGCCATCAGGGTGTGTGTGTGTGTGTGTGTGTGTGTGTGTGTGTGTGTGTGAGAGAGAGTGTGTGTGTTTAAGAACTATAAGAGAAAAAAAAATGTCCTGCATATCAGTCAGGATTTATAAGATGTGTTTTCGAATATTGCCACTGGTCGTGTTTACAAACAGGGAGGAAAGCAGATTTGCTCTACTTCTCTTGCATAGGGAAAGGGTTACTTAAGCCGATAACGGAGCAGAAAGGAAGGGGAAAATGATAACATCGAAGCGTATAAACCAAGACAAACCAAAAGTGTTATGTGTGTGAGTGTGTGTTAGCGGTGAAGGAGGGGGAGAGGAGAGAGAGAGAGAGAGAGAGAGAGAGAGAGAGAGAGAGAGAGAGAGAGAGAGAGAGAGAGAGAGAGAGAGAGACGGGCACAAACAAAGGAAGAGGGATAGAAATAGGGAGGGAGTGAATTTTGAATTGGAGGAGCAACGAGAGAGCAAGAAAGCTAGCAGATAGCAGGCAAGCAAGCGACATCAAAGTAAAAACAAAAGAAATTCCTTCAGACGAAGACGCAAGAAAACATATATGTAGAGTTTTGTGTTGTTGATAATGTTACACAGAAAATTTCATAGTGAATGTATATTTGGAAGGATAAACCTTATATTTTCTTAATATTAAGCTTACATTTGTGTATTATTCATGTAGACTATGTATATAATATATATATATATATATATATATATATATATATATATATATCTTCTTGCCAAATAAGGTAAGCAAAAATTTGCGAATGAAATAATTTCGCAAAAATCATTCTGAACCTAACGAAATGTATATATATTTTATTGTCTTTATTAAGTTATTGTAAATTTTATCTAAAATTTATTTAGTTGGATTAGGCTAAATTAAATTGTGCTTTTTTAATAAGGTTAGGTACATTTTCTAAGGTTCTTTTGGTACAAAATTATTAATTTTTACATTAACATAAATGAAAAAAATGTATCTTGAAACGTATAAGAGAAAATTTTAGAAAGGACTTAATTTTTAATGAGTTCTTGCTAATTTTTGCGCCTTGATGAGGCTAAAAGAAATTGCATTCATATTTGTTACCTTATTTAATATTACATTGCGAGTATCTTCATTAATAGCTAAAATGAAGCTGTTGATGTGACCAATTAGTAATGGTTGGTACAAGTAGTGCCATGTATTGACTCATGTCTGTTCATGTCGCGTGACCCGACCTGACTTAGGGTACACGTTGTGTGCTCTAGTCTGGGTAGTTCCTCTCACGGTCAAGAGAAGATATCAGTGGCATTAATACATTCACTTTGATTCAGAGCTCTCCTAAGCATTGAGTCTTCTACGACTCTTGTCGATTCATAGTTGTTATGTAGTATTACAGTTTATCCGTCTCTGTGTGTATAGACAGAGGTCTTACTAATTTAGTTGAATTTAAGGCTCGAACGCCCGAGGAATTCATGGTTGTTACGCAGTATTGCGCTTTATATGTCTTTGTGTGTTGAGACAAGGTCTTTCTAGTGATATTTAGCTTAACTGCTGCAGCAGTTATCTGGTTGATGTGTGCTTCCGGAGACATACTCGGTCTTATACTCACTCCAGGATCTTTCTCCTTGAGTGAAGTTTGCAGTCTATTGCCACCTAGCCTATACTCTGTCTGCGGTCTTCTTTTCCCTTCCCAGATCATCATGACTTTGCATTTGGCGGGGTTAAATTCGAGTTGCCAGTTGGTGGACCATGTGTCCAGCCTGTCCAGGTCTCTTTGTATTCCTCCCTGATCCTCTTCTGATTTAATTCTCATTAACTTCACATCATCTGCGAACAGGGACACTACTGAGTCTATCCATTCCATCATGTCATTCACATATATAAAAAATATCACTGGTCCTAGGACTGACTCCTGTGGGACCCCGCTTGTCACAGGCGCACACTGTGATACCTCATCACGTACCATGACTCATTGTTGCCTCCCTGTCAGGTATTCTCTGATCCATTGCAGTGACCTTCCTGTTATACGTGCCTGATCCTCTAGTGATTTACTGTGTCGAAGGTCTTCTTGCAGTCCAGGAAAATGCAATCAACCCACCCCTCTCTCTCGTGTCTTACTTCTGTTACCTTGTCATAAAACTCCAGTAGGTTTGTGACACAGGATTTACCTTCCATGAATCCGTGCTGGTTGTCGTTTATAATTTTGTTCCGTTCCAGGTGCTCCTCCACTAGTCTCCTCCTGATAATCTTCTCCATGACCTTGCATACTATACATGTCAGTGACACTGGTCTGTAGTTTAGTGCCTCGTTTCTGTCTCCTTTCTTAAAAATGGGGACTACATTTGCCGTCTTCCATACTTCAGGTAGTTGCTCAGTTTCAAGGGATGAGTTGACAATTGTGGTTAGTGGCACACACAGCATCTCTCCTCCCTCTCTAAGGACCCTCTGAGAGATGTCCGGTCCCACCGCCTGTGAAGTCTCAAGGTCACTTAGAAGCTTCTTCAACTCCTCCTCGGTTGTGTGTATTTCATCCAGCACTTGTTGGTGTACCTCTCTGTTCTGTTCCTTAAATCTCGTGTTGAGCTCGTTTCTTGTGAGATCCCCATCTTCTTTCCTAGGCCTGATTACCTGATTACCTTGACTGTTGTCTTCCTCCTGAAGTTGCTATTCATCAGCTTCGGGTCAGACTTGACTTTCGATGCAGTGTTGTTTTCGTACTTCGCTGAGCCTCCCTCCTTCTCTGTGCATACTCATTTTTGGCTCTTTGACTAATCTCTTTATTTTCCTGGGTCCTTTGCCTTCTGTACTTATCCATTCTCTAGTGCACTTAGTTTTTGCCTCCCTACATCTTCGGGAAAACCAAGGGCTTGTTCTGGTCTTCCCATTATTTCTGTTGCCCTTGGGAACAAACCTTTCCTCTGCCTCCTTGCATTTAATTGTTACGTAGTCCATCATTTCGTTTACTGACTTTCTAACAATTCTCTTTCCCATTGAACCTCCTGCAGAAAGTTCCTCATACCTGTGTAGTCCCCCGTTTTATAGTTTGGCTTTTCCCATTCTTCTCCTGTTACCCTCTCCACTTGTAACTCTACTATGTATTCAAAGCTCAGAACCACGTGATCACTAGCTCCAAGGGGCCTTACATATGTGATGTCCTCGATGTCCGAGCTACTCAGGGTGAACACGAGGTCCAGTCTTACTGGTTCATCCTCCTCTCTCTCTCTGGTAGTTTCCCTAACATGTTGATGCATGAGCTTTCCCAGTTCCACATCCATCATCTTGGGTCTCCTTGTTTCGGGACCCCCATGTGGCTCCAGGTTTAGTCAATCTCCCTGTGGTTGAAATCGCCCATAACCAGTAACTTTGCTCCGCTCGAGTGAGCTCTTCTGGCCACCTCAGCCAGTGTGTCCACCATTGCTCTGTTGCTCTCTTCATATTCCTCTCTTGTCCTTCTGCAGTTGTGTGGTGGGTTATACATTACTGCAGTGACTACCTTATGTCCCTCAGAATGAACTGTACCTATGTAATCCCTTTCTCCAATTCCGTCCATTCCTTCCATTTCCTCAAATCCCCATCAGTTTTTAATGAGCACTGCAACCCCTCCTTTCCCTCTGCTCCTTCTATCTTTCTTCAGGATCTGATATTCGGGTAGGAAGATTGTGTCTCTTATCGTCCCAGTGATTTTCGTTTCTGTGACTTCTATGATGTCTGGGGATGTCTCCTTGATTCTTTCATGCCACTCCTCACATTTATTCGTTATTCCATCCGCGTTTGTATACCAAACCTTCAACTTCTTTTCTAAAACTGTAGTCTGGGGAGAATGGATGGGTTGGTGTAGCGGTAGCCCTGGCGGGGGTCTATGGGGGTTGCTGTGGGGGTGGGGTTTTTGGTGAGGGAGTGGAGGCAGAGGACTTATGCGGGGATGCTGTGGGGGTGGGGTTTGTGATGAGGGGAGTGGGGGCAGAGGGTGTGTGGGTTCTTGTTTAGACTGTTCAGTTGCATTGGGGTTGCCGTGGTTGGATTCCTTCTGTGGGTGGTTCTGGAGGAGGTTGTGTTTGCTCTTCCACCTGGGTCTGGGTTCTCCTGCTCATCTTGTGATTATATTATGATGCCCATGTGTGTACATAAGTATTATTTATTATAAGGATTTTGTTGTTTGTATTATACATAGCCTTAATTGTTTTGTAAGG
Source organism: Cherax destructor (assembly GCA_009830355.1). Lineage (NCBI taxonomy): Eukaryota > Metazoa > Arthropoda > Malacostraca > Decapoda > Parastacidae > Cherax > Cherax destructor. The sequence continues at coordinate 11,184 of WNWK01015505.1, read as the reverse complement.
CATTATTAAGATATCTTTTTCATTGAGAAGTAAACTAAAAGAGTATTGCTCACAATAAGTTTAAAAAAAACTTTTAAAATACCTAGTCTATGAACTTTTTGATCTCTTTGATTGTACTAAATTAAATATTCTTCAATAATCAGAAGATTAAACCTATAACTATATTGAACTTTTTATTACGTCTAAAAAGGGAAATACTTCTCACAATTGTTACTAGGGAAAAATTCCCTATACAGCGCCATGAAAAACCCCTAAGACGCAATAAATGGGGGCCTAGTCCAAGGAGCTAAGTTATTTTTGGTTAGGAAAAGTAAATATGGAATCACTCCCTAGTTTTATGTTCGAAGACCTAACTTTAGATAGATTAAACGTATTGAAGTTACAAACGTGCTGGCAGGTAGCCAGAACTCTTGGAGTCCCGTATGATAAGCATTATCATTCAAAACATACTCATTTCAGAGGTTCTTGATGACACTGTAGATGAGCTCGGAGATGCAGAAAGTCTGATCTTCCAAGTTGGAGAACTGCCGTTAGCTGACGACGTAGCAGGGCATTCAGTAAGTCCGGAGTGGTCATTCACAAGGCACAGCGCATCCATGCCTATTACCCGCATAGATGAAACTACTTTGAGAGTATAGATACCAATGAAATTCCTCCTGGTACTTCATTGTTAAACAGGGTACCTGTAGAATCAAACCTTTTGGAGCCTAGTACTCGTCGTAAGGAGAATCCAGAGGTTATTAAGTTGCCTTCTATTCAAATTCCTCCAGAAATTAGGTCTCAAGAGCAATTCGAGAGACTGGAGCGTATCCTGGTCTTACAGACCGCTTATGTCGAGGCCCAAAGAAAATTAAAGCACGAAGACTTTGAAAGGGAAACCTTACGTTATGAAAGGCAACTGCAAAGAGAAAGGACTGAAAGTTCTGGGTTACACAATGCAGAAACCTTTAATATTCATAAAGCCGCGTCAGTGGTGCCTAAGTTTAGTGACGGGAACCTCGACGCATACTTTGAGGCTTTTGAAAACCAGGCTCGCATTATGCGTTGGCCTCGTGAACATTAGGCTACCTTGTTGCACACGGCCTTGACCGGGAAAGCTCAGAATTGCACCGCGACCTTGCCCTTTGACAAATACGCTAAATACGATTCAGTAAAGAAAACCATTCTATACGCATATGACTTATTACGATATGTAATAGGATTTGTAAAGTATTTGGCATGAATCTAGGGGATTTTCAGTAAGAAACATACCCATGGAAAATTGTAATAAGAAATTATATAAGATGAAATAATTTAATATTTTTTTGTAAAGATTCTATTTTAGTATAATTGAGGAGATCGAAAAAAATCATAAAATATATCTTTAATATAACGTATTAGAAATGTTAAAAGCAGGTGGGGATATAGTTTTGGAGTGGTTGGTGCTATTATTTAATAAATGTATGGAAGAGGGTAAGGTACCTAGGGATTGGCAGAGAGCGTGTATTGTTCCTTTGTATAAATGCAAAGGGGACAAAAGAGAGTGCAAAAACTTATAGGGGAATAAGTCTGTTGAGTGTACCTGATAAAGTGTATAGTAGAGTTATTATTGAAAGAATTAAGAGTAAGATAGAGAGCAGGATAGCAGATGAACAAGGGGGCTTTAGGAAAGGTAGGGGGTGTGTAGACCAAGTGTTTACAGTGAAACATATAAGTGAACAGTATTTGGATAAGGGTAAAGAAGTTTTTGTGGCATTTATGGATTTGGAAAAGGCGTATGATAGGGTGGATAGGGGGGCAATGTGGCAGATGTTGCGTTGCAGGTGTATGGAATAGGAGGTAGGTTACTGAAGCAGTGAAGAGTTTTTATGAGGATAATGAGGCTTAGGTTATAGTGTATAGGAGGGAGGGGGACTATTTCCCAGTAAAAGTGGGCCTTAGACAAGGATGTGTGATGTCACCGTGGGGTTGTAAGAGAAGTGAATGCGAGGGTCTTTTCAAGAGGTGTGGGGTTAAAAGATAAAGAATCAAATACAAAGTGGGAGTTGTCACAATTGCTTTTTGCTGATGACACTGTGCTGAAGAGAAGTTGCAGAGGTTGGTGGATGAATTTGGTAGGGTGTGTAAAAGAAGAAAATTGAAAGTGAATATAGGAAAGGGTAAGGTAATGAGGATAACAAAAAGATTAGGTGACGAAAGATTGGATATCAGATTGGAGGGAGAGAGTATAGAGGAGGTGAATGTATTCAGATATTTGGGAGTGGACATGTCAGCATATGGGTCTATGAAGGATGAGGTGAATCATAGAATTAATGAGGGGAAAAGGGTGAGTGGAGCACTTCGGAGTCTGTGGAGACAAAGAACTTTGTCCATGGAAGTAAAGAGGGGAATGTATGAAAGTATAGTTATACCAACACTCTTATATGGGTGTGAAGCATGGGTGATGAATGTTGCAACGAGAAGAAGGCTGGAGGCAGTGGAGATGTCATGTCTGAGGTCAATGTGTGGTGTGAATATAATGCAGAGAATTCGGAGTTTGGAAATTAGGAGGAGGTGCGGGATTACCAAAACTATTATCCAGAGAGCTGAGGAGGGGTTGTTGAGGTGGTTCGGACATGTAGAGAGAATGGAACTAGACAGAATGACGTCGAGAGTGTATAAATCTGTAGTGGAGGGAAGGCGGGGTAGGGGTCGACCTAGGAAAGGTTGGAGGGAGGGGGTAAAGGAGGTTTTGTGTGCGAGGGGCTTGTGCTTCCAGCAAGCATGTGTGAGTGTATTTGATAGGAGTGAATGGAGACAAATGGTTTTTAATACTTGACGTGCTGTTGGAGTGTGAGCAAAGTAACATTTATGAAGGGATTCAGGGAAACTGGCAGGCCGGACTTGAGTCCTGGAGATGGGAAGTACAGTGTCTGCACTCTGAAGGAGGGGTGTTAATGTTGCAGTTTTATAACTATAGTGTAAAGCACCCATCTGGCAAGACAGTGATGGAGTGAATGATGATGAAAGTTTTTCTTTTTCGGGCCACCCTGCCTTGGTGGGAATCGGCCGATGTGTTAATAAAAAAAAAAAAACGTATTATGCGTTATAATCTCAAGAATACTAAAGACAGTTTAATTATATCTTTTAAAGTTGTAATGTAAATATATCTACATAGCAGAACTCTTAATGATATAAAAGGCTTATTTTACAAAGGAATCGTGCAATGAACACGATTGCATACATACAAAGAATCAAAATAAGATAATACATACAATCTATTAGTATTTTGATAATAGAAGTAGAACAGGAGGATATTTCCTTTTATTTTCCCTCCATTACTTTAATGCTAATAGCTTACTAAGTTTATATTACCTTCAATTAGTGAAGACTGGGTCTCTACACACAAAGCTTAACAACTTATAATCCAACCAGAGTAATAGAAGTCTTTTAACTCTTTACTGGGCACTTCTAGGAAAATGCGAATTTTGAAATGTATTTCCTATGAGTGGATAGAATATCTCAATGTAAGGTATATGAGGTCATATAAATGGAATTCTGAAAAAAAACTTTTCGTTCAATTGCCAATATTCGAAGACTGATTGTACTAGGTACCGCCCGATAAAGGGTATCAAATTCTGGATGTTGCAAATTTGCAATTGATAATAAAACACCCAATAAGTATTTTTATATTTTATTATACAATTAGACAATATCAAAAACATAAATGGAACTTGTTTCCAAACATTTTGTAAGTATAAAAATATATGAATGAACCAAAGAGCAACATGAACACATTGCAAAGAAATAAAACTTTCAAATCCCATATTTCTGAATTCCATGAGTAAGAACAATCATTGTAGATCACTAATTGCTACAATGAAAGGCTATGAAGCAATTTTTGTCCTTCTTGATGCATAGATTGACTTTGCATCATGAAGATCTCCTTCATCAGGGTACTCCTCGATCGTAATACCTTTCTTTTTCTGGGCTAATTTAGGCATTTTGGATGGCCTCTCTTCCTCCTCCTCATCACTTGACACCTGTGCATTCAGTGGAAAGTATTCATCACCACTGTCAAGCAATTCCAGGTCATCTGGCTCTTGATCTGAGTCACTTTCCTCCAAAATGCAGACATATTTGGACTTCTCTTTGGAGGATTCACCGTAAAACAATTTCTGATTGATCTGGAATGATAATAAAAATGCTGTGTACACACCCATACCACTACAGAATTCATATATGCATTAGAAAATTTTATATAAATATTTATTTACTGAAATTTAAAATTTGACCTTGCCGGCGGTTGTGAGTGAACTCGGTACATTTTCGTTGCACTTTTTTCAGTTGCATGCTGCACTCATATTAGGCTTCACAAACACTTTATATCTCAAAATATGCCTAAACTATTTATTTACACACTGGACACAACAATCAGTACTTACCGACATTGTAGAGAGTATAATCACAGTGTATATGAGTGTCAGTAGAGGAAAAATCCGGCTCTGGACGACGCCAAGCTACAAGTGTTTACATTTTTGTCTCTCAACCAATGGGAAGCAAGCAGACGCCGTCTCCACTTAGCTAGAGCGACTCATAGAAGGCTTGTGATTGGTCAGAAATAGAGAACGGGAACACAGATGCACGGCGGGAGTAGGAAGACATGCACAAAAACATGCTTTTTGTACCGAGTGAACTCTGTACAGGAGAGCTTCTACATTAAGTGAAAGTGTCACAAATACTCATACTTTCTAGAGACTGAGAGAATACAATACTCAGGATAGTTTCTCAATCAAAGTAAATGAGCAAGCAAGGAAGACCTCGAGACCGAGAGAGGTGTCGTTCTGTCAATATCATGAAACTCACTCTTGACGACAGTTTGTCACGTGGGATGTACAGAGGTGAGTGGCAATACTTAGTGTTACCAGCAACAATCATTAATAATTGGTCATCACATATTGTGTACGTTCCATATCCAAAATAATATAACAAATATATACACATAACGATAATAACATAAGGAAGATAATGAATAGATAATATTATAAAGCCAATCCTCTTCATTTTAGCTATTAATGAAGATAATCGCAATATAATATTAAGTAGGTAAACAAATATGAAGGTAATTTCTTTAAAGATGTATTTAGGCATAACAACAATTCAGAAACCTTTAATATTCATAGAGCCGCATCAATGGTACCTAAGTTTAGTGACGAGAACCTTGATGCATACTTTGAGGCTTTTGAAAACCAGGCTCGTATTATGCATTGGCCTTGTGAACATTGGGTTGCATTGTTGCATACAGCCTTGACCGTGAATTGCACCACGACCCTGCCCTTTGACAAATATGCTCAGTACGATTCAGAAAATAAAACTATCCTAGATGCCTATGACTTATTACCCATTAGTTATCAGAGAGCTTACCGAACGCTTAAACATCTTCCCCATCAATCAAGGGTAGACTTTGCATGGGAAAAGCAATCCGCGTTTGAGAGGTGGCGAAGAGCAGCCGGTTGCAACACTCTGGATAGCCTTTCTCAGTTGATCTTACAAGATTTCTTCGGTTATTTATCTGGGGACCTACACACCTAACTCATTGGGGGTTCGGCCTCAAAGCTGATAGACACTGCCACCATTGCTGACAGTTATGAGGTAGCTGATCAGCTAACTTACCAAGGGAAACATCGGGATATAGTTCAGAAACACCAAAAGAAACCCGTTAGGTCTGCAGAGGTAGCACACACCTAGCACCCCTATAAGAAAACTTTAACCTTCCCCAACAATCAAGAAAACAAAGTTACGATAGGGAAAAAGGTTCCAAACAAGGGAAATTTGACAGGGAACTGCACTGTCAGTATTGCAAAAGAGTGGACACCTCAAGAGTCAGTGCTTCAAGCGAGACAGGAAGTATGAGCAGGGGATTCGTTACCCTACACAGGTAATTACTTCTTCAACCAATGGAAAGTCGAAGTACTCAGGTACCGATTCTGCCTCACCTCTTCCAGGAAGCCGACAGTCAAGATGACTCAACTCTGAAGCCATTCTAGAAAACGACATAAGTAAGGCCATGAGTCCATACCTCGCAGAGGGCAGAGTCGGGCTCAATGAAACAAGGTTAGTAACGGTCACTACCTTTCGTGATACCGGCAGTTATCTTTCCCTGTTAAGAAGACAGGTATTAGCTGTAGGAGATTACTCCGACACTAAAATGGAAGTATTATTAGAGGTTTAGGGAGGCGCTCTAATTCGGGTATCATTACATAGGGTTTACCTAGAAATTCCCGATTACGTCGGTTGGATGACTGAGAATATCCAGTCAAAAATTCCCCATCCAGGGCGTTGATTTGTTACTTGGGGAATGATATTTATCATCAGGAAATATGCCAAGAGCCGCTGGTTATTGATGACCAGTCTAATGTTAACTACGCCATAGAGGCTCCAAGGGAAGGTCCCACTTTATTCCCTCGTCATAACGAGGGCAATGTCTCGTTTACTAGACCTTAGTTTACCTTCTAACCTGCTAGAAGGTAGTTGAGATTTAGGTTTGGACTTATTGTTTAGTAATGTTGCCAAAACCGATGCTTTCAGGCCCAGTCGGGCCATGATGGTTCCTAATCCTGAGCCTGCTGGCGTTAAAAGGCCAGGAAAAGAGGATTTAATACAAGCCCAGATAGCAGATCCTGACCTAGATTATTCCGAAGTGGAGGCCAGGGAACAGAAGAACTGTTTTAATTATGACAGTGCAGGCATTCTAATGAAGGAGGAGGCCGGTAAAGGGCTGCTACAAGCAAAAAACCTCGTGGTATTACCTACTTCTTTCAGGGACCTAACCCTTGATTTTGGCACATAACAGCCCATTAGGCGGGTATTTGGGCACACGAAAGATCTTGAGAAAGATCTTAAAACAGTTTTATTGGCCAAGAGTTAGGGAAAAAGTAATGCAGTATGTGAAGGAGTGCCATGTTTGCCAGGTGGCCGGCAAACGAGCCCATACACCTCTTCCAGCCCCCCTCATTTCGATCCCAGCCGCTGGGCAGCCTTTTTTACGTCTTATCATAGATTGTGTGGGGTCCCCTGCCCTAGACCAAGCTGGGAAACCAATATCTGTTCACCATCATGGACGCCGTCACCAGGTATCTGGAGGCTATCCCGGTAAGAAAAACCAACGCTCGTGTATTATTATTATTATAATCAGGGGTTATACAGCGCTGCAGGTTATTGTAGGATGCAGGGAGAGTGAGTTGTAAGAGGGAGATGGACGATTAGTAGGGTATGGAGTGCTAGATGACGGTGGGTAGTGCAGGGGTGGAGGATAGCAAGAGATCGAGGTAGAAGGGACTGAGGGAGGTGCTAGAGGTATAATCTTCAGAGTTTGTGTAGTAAGTCAGTTTCTGTCAAAAAGTCAACAAGAGAGTCAGGATTAAAGGAGGGTCCATCTGCAAGAAGGGAAGGTAAAGAAAGGGCCGCAGAGCGAAGACGTCGTTGGAGGTAAATTCTGCGTGCTCGTTGATAGAGTGGACAGTCCAACAGGATATGTCGAACAGACACTGGAACCTGACAATGCTCACAGAGAGGGGCAGGGAGCCTCTCCATGAGATACCCGTGAGTAAGACGAGTGTGGCCAATGCGAAGACGGGAGAGAGTAGTCTCCCAACCTCGACATTGGTGACAAGAAGAAGGCCAGAAACCTATAACCGGTTTAATAGAATGAAGTTTGTTATTCAGCAGGTCAGACCAGCGTTGTTGCCAACGGGTGCGAAGGTGGGTAGCAATGACCGCAAAATAGTCCGTGAAAGGAACACCTCTATATGAAACTGGAAGGTCATGTACTGCTGACCGCGCAGCAGTGTCTGCCTGTTCATTGCCCTGTACGTCAACATGACCAGGAACCCAACAAAAAACAATATCTTTATGCTTGCTAAATATACGGCGTAACCAAAGGTGGATACGAAGAACTAGGGGGTGAGGTGTATCAATTTTACGGATAGCCTGTAAAGCACTAAGGGAGTCTGAAACGACCACAAATGGTGACTCAGGCATAGATGCAATACGGATAAGTGCCACAAGAATGGCATACAATTCAGCCGTAAATATGCTAGCCGAGGGTAATAGATGCCCTCGTACAACGCTGTCCGGAAACACTGCTGCGAATCCGACGCCATCAGATGACTTTGAACCATCGGTGTATACTGCGATGGCATGGGAATGAGAACGGAAGTGGTCTAGAAAGAAAGAGCGAGAAGCCGCCGTAGGTAGTTGGGCTTTCGCGCAAGGTAGAGGAATAGAACAGACACGGACAGCAGGAACTTCCCAAGGGGGTAGGGGAAAGGGAGATGTCACGTGAACATATAGAGGTGGGAGCTGAAGGGAAGACACGAGTGAATGTAGACGAAGAGAAAAGGGACGAAGTAAGCAGGGGCGACGAACAAATAAAGAGCGCCTACTAACATCTGTAACAATCCTATACATGGAAGGATTGCGGAGGTCATGAGAGCGAACATAATAGCGAATGCAATGTGCATCTCGACGATCGGACACGGATGGAATGTTCGCTTCTACATAGAGGCTCTCAACCGGGAAAGAACGAAAAGCACCAAGGCATAAGCGTAATCCCTGGTGATGGATGGGATTAAGGCTGGAAAGAGTAGCAGGAGAAGCTGCCGAATATATCTGGTCACCATAATCGAGTTTCGATAAAATTAGGGCCGAATGTAGGCGAAGGAGAGTTCTACGATCAGCCCCCCATGAAAGATGTGCGAGGGTTTTAAGGAGGTTCAGCCGGCTATGACAAGTCGCCTTCAGAGAGGTAATGTGAGGTTTCCAGGACAATCTGCAGTCAAACAGGAGGCGGAGAAACCTGACTGTATCACGTTCTGGGATACGTGAGCCGTATAGGTACAATGGATGATCAGAGACCACTGAACGTCTAGTGAACGTAATTTGATGAGTTTTGCCACTAGAAAATTTAAACCCGTGAGTGGTGGCCCAATCAGAAACCTGGTTGATGGCATGCTGGAGGGAAACTGCAATGAGGTGACAGTCAGCACCTGCACAAGCTATAGCAAAGTCATCCACATAGAGCGATGACCAAATATTGGATGGGAGAACAGATGCCAGATTATTTATAGCAAGCAGAAAGAGTGTTGTGCTCAGAACACATCCCTGGGGACACCTTCAGCTTGGACAAATTCCGGGGAGAGTTCATTACTAACCCGGACCCGGAAATGTCTGTCAGTTAAGAAGGCCTTAAGAAAGAATGGTAGGTTGCCTCGGAGGCCTAAGGAGTGGGCCTGGGCCAAGATATTATATCTCCAAGTTGTGTCATAAGCCTTCTCAAGGTCGAAAAAGATAGCGATAACCGAATGGTTATTCGCAAAGGCATTACGAATATACGTATCCAAGCGCAGCAAGGGGTCAATGGCAGAACGGCCCTTACGGAAGCCATATTGACTAGGGGAGAGACTATTGTGAGTCTCTAAATACCACATCAAACGTCTATTAACTAGACGTTCCATCACCTTGCAAATTGCACTGGTAAGAGCGATGGGACGGTAGTGAGAGGAATCACGTCCCGTAGTACCTGGTTTTCGAAAAGGGAGAACAATAGCAGACTTCCACAGCTGGGGAAGAACTCCTTGCGACCATATGAGATTAAAGAGTCGTAAGAGGACAGTAAGAGCAGACTGATGTAAATGCTGCAGCATACGAATATGTATGCCGTCTGTCCCAGCTGCCGATGATCGGCAAGCAGAGAGTGTTGCCTCCAGTTCTTGAAGGGTAAAAGGCACATTAGAGGATTCTTCTCTAAGAGAAGAAAAATCTAAGGGCTTTAACTCGCTGGCAGACTTAGAAGAAAGGAACGAGGGGCATAGATGTAGACCCTGAGAAATGCGGACGAGATGATTACCAATTTCAGTGGCAACGGCAAGAGGGTGTGCTATATCGACACCAGCAACCTGAAGAACAGGAGCCGGGTCGGGGGAGAATTTACCCCTCAATTTCCGCACTTTCTTCCAGACTGCACTCATCGAGGAAGCCGAAGTGACAGTAGAAACGTAATCTCGCCAGCAAGTGCGTTTAGCATCACGTATGACACGGCGAGCAATAGCTCTCTTCTGCTTGAAATCAAGGAGTCTCTCTGTGGTTCTGTTATACCGCTACCTGACCCATGCAGCGCGTTTCAAACGCACTGCCCGAGCACAAGTAGGAGACCACCAAGGCACGCACTTCTGAGGATGCTTGCCCGAGGTTTGGGGAATAGAATGTGAAGCCGCTGTGAAGATGAAGGACGAAAAGAGATGTAAAACCTCATCAATGGAGGACGAGGTAGGAACCTCATGAAAGGCAGTAAGATGTGCGTAAAGGTCCCATTTCGCCCGGTCAAATTGCCAGCGTGGGCTATGAGGAGGTAGAGAAAACAGAGGGGACTTTAGGATAATTGGGAAATGATCGCTGTCATGTAAGTCCGGGAGGACAGACCAGGTGAAGTCAAGGACAGTTGATGAAGAGCAGATGGAAAGATCGATGCAGGAGAAAGAATGAGTTCGGGGATCAAAATGGGTAGGAGTACCCGTATTTAAAACATGGAGGGGAAGAGAAGCAAGAAATGCCTCCAACTGAATGCCACGGGAGTCACAGTGCGACCCTTCCCAGAGAAAGTGGTGCGCGTTAAAATCGCCAAGTAATAGAAGGGGTGGCGGTAAGGAAGAAACCAGAAAATCAACATCTGGGATAGACAATGCCCGCGAAGGGGAGAGATATAAAGAACAGAGTGTATACCACTTATTCAAGTGGATACGGGCTGCTGTGTAATGTAAGGAAGAAGGGACATAGAGCTGACGGTATGGAACACCAGTGCGTATAAGGAGAGCACTTTCGTTAAAGGTTCCATCGGAAAAAGGATCCGATGAATATAACAAATTATAGCCTGAAAAGGGCCTGATAACAGTGGATTGTAATTTGGGTTCTTGCAAACAGACCCCAATAGGGGTCATATCAAGTGGTGTGGAAGTTGTGCAGGGGACCCGCAAGAGGTCTGGCACACTGTCAGATTGTGATGACGTGTTGTCCCCGGCCCAGAGGATTTGCAAGAAACCTCTGGTAGAAGTTGCTAAGAAAGACTTGGGATTGGTGCAAGATCAGGGAATTAATAAGGGTTGGAAGAAGGAGGGTAAATTGCAGAGTAAAGGGAAATCTGGGTCGCAACTTCCACCGAGGCCGAAGGGC
>WNWK01015504.1:0-47659 GCA_009830355.1 Cherax destructor | reverse complement strand
TATATTTTTCATTCCAGAATGCTGTTCAAGTGCCATTACCAAACGAATTTATCCCCCTTAAGAAATGTTGAAAAATAGACAGTCCTTTTAGACCCCCAAAATTACACTTACAAAAGCATTTAAAAATAAACTTACAAAAAAGGGGTGATTTTGGGGGACCATCGAAAAACCCGGGGTACAAATTGATATATATATATATATATATATATTATATTTTAAATTATATATATATATATATATATATATATATATATATATATATATATATATATATATATATATATATATATATATATATATATAAAATGTCACTAGGTTAGTCTATTTCAGACCCCTAAAATCCCTTCCACAAGCACTTACAATATTATATTTTATATAATTGTACGTTTTCGGGGGTCTTTTAGGGGGGTCCACTTAACATATATATATATATATATATATATATACAGTGGTACCTCAAGTTACATATTTTTTCGTCGAGAATGCTGTTCAAGTGCCATTCCCAAACGAATTTATCCCCATAAGGAAAAATTTAAAATAGATAGTCCTTTTAAAACCCCAAAATATACTTACAAAAGCTTTTAAAAAAAATAAACTTCTAAAAGGGCGATTTTGGGGACCACGAACCCCGAGGTACCATTGTATATATATATATAAATATATATATATATATATATATATATATATATATATATATATATATATATATATATATATATATATATATATATATATATACATGTATATATATATATAACAGTATATATATAATTTATTGATTTATCATTATCTTTAACTGTAGTAGTTTTTTAATCTTGTTTTGGCTCCTGGAGTCAGGGTATCTTTGTTCACCATCACTTTTTTAGTTTGGTCAATTTTAATTTCTAGGTTTTCCCCTTTCTGAGGGTTGTCATTTTTATATAATGGTTTAAAAAAACTTGGATAATTAAATTTATTGCCTGCATAACACCAAGGAATCACGGCTCTTATAGTCCCGTACTCAGGTGTAGTTCCCAATTACCCTAATGGAGCATGAACAGGAGTAAGCAAGATATTTTATACCATGTTTATGTAAGACATTCACTAACTTGAGAGTTTACCATTGTTATGCTGAGGATGTTCCAAGAACTTTTTTTCCAGTTTGTCATTTACATCTGCTAAAGGGGGCTTTGATGTAGACACCTAAAACCCTTTTCAGATTTTTTCTGCTAGTCTCTGGATTTTTTAAAAATTAAATTTCCCCTAATTTGCTTTTAAAAAATTTTTAAAAAGGGGGAGACCCCGAAAACCCCCGGGGAGCTGTTTTTCCAAAATGGGTGTTAGGAAAAAATCCTTTAAGAAATTTGGGGAAAACTTTGGGAAAAAAAAAGGGTTGTTTTTTGGATTCCCCCAAACAAATTTTTTAAAAAGTTTCTTATTTTTAAATAAAAAAAAAATGTTTCCCCAACAATACTTAATGTCATTTTTTTGATCTAAAATACCAAAAAATCTTATTAAAAACATTACTAAATAAACAAAGGCCTTGAGGCTGGTGTTTAAAAAGTTTCCTCTATTTTTTTAAAAAAAAGGGGGCATAAAATTCTCCCCAGAGAAAATTTAAACATATTAATTGCCATTTCTATTTTTGTTTTAAAATTTTTATCTTAAAAAAAAAAAAAAAAGTAACTAAAAAGAATTTTAGCAACCAAAATTCCTTTTTTCTTAAGAATAGATGTAAGTGTTTGAAGATTTTTTTAACCCAGTTAATTTTTTCCCCAAAAAAAACTTAACAGGCTTCCCAAAAAAAACAAAAAGATAAAGAAAAACTCAGCCCCGGGAAAAAAAATCCCCTCTTTGATAAAAATATCTGTTAAAAAAAAGTACAAAGGGGGTTTAATTTCAAAGGATCAACAAAATTTTACTCATCAGTACTTATTAATCAATAAGGGGGTCAAAAAACTTTTTACAAAACAGATTTTATGACAAAAGGGGGTATAAAAGGGAAAATCCCATCTGAAATTCTGGATAAAAAAGCTATCTCAAAACAGGTAAAATTTAACCAAAAAAAAGCAGAACCCCCTCCCCCAAAAAAATCTAACCCGTGGAAAATTTAAAAAAAAGAAGGGGGGGATTTGGGGACTAAACCTCATAGAACAGCAAAAAAATTTTTAAAAAATTTTTTTAAAATTAAAAAATTCATTTAATAATGATAAGCAACAAACAACAATTTTTTTTTGTAATTTTTGTATTGAAATTTTTTTTAGCGTAAGGTTGATGAAGCTATGTCTGGCAGTGGCATCTGGTGGGTGTAGCTCGGTCAAAAATTTATCGCCACCTGCCTAAAAAATGTTTTTCCTCAACCGTAAAAAAAAAAAAAAACCCCCAAATTAAAAAACTCACCAAAGACTCGTAAATTTGGGAACTACCCAAACACTATTTCTAGCCCCAAAAATCCTCAAAAACCCCTCATCATAAAACACTAAAAACAAGACAAAAGACCTAAAAACCCAAACCCCCACCATGTAAAAAAGTTTTTTTGTTGTTCCAAAATTTTCTTTTTAAAAATTCGGAATTTCCCCCCCCCATCCATCCCCAAGACGGGGGCCCCCCAAACTCAAAGGGGGGCCCCAAAGGGGTTAAAACCCCAATCTATCAGACTTGCCCCCACTACCCCCAAATTTTTAAAATATTACAAATTAGTATCCCCCAAAATTTAACCCCCCGTCAGTTTGGTTTAGACTAAAAAAAAACTAACGATGCAGTTATACATTTTTTTTTTTAAAACCCCCCACGAGGCAGGGTGAAAAAAAAAAACCCCAAAAAAAAAATATTTCATCATCATTAACCTTTCCCAAAAACATAATCACTTTTTTTGGGGAGCTGATCGAAAATGGAATTTTCCCTTAAAACTGTCACTATCCCAGCCCCCCCCTTTAAAGTGCAGGCTTTATTCCCTTTCCCCGGACCAAGTCCCAAATAAAATTTAAATGGTTTCCGGGGAATTTCCCCAAAATTTCCCCCTCCCCCCAACAGTCTTTTTCCCAAAAACCTTTGTCTCCTTTTCCCCTTTTAAAGCCCCTTTTTTGGGGGAAACCCCAAACCCTCCCACAAACCCCTTTTCCCCTTCCCCCCAAACCCCAGGATAAACCCTACCCCCCTTCCTTCCCAGTTTTACGCTCCAAGTCATTCTTTTGATCCTTTTTGACCAAACCATCCCCAAAAACCCCCTTCAGCCCTGACAAATACTTTTAGTAACTCCCACCTTCTCCCCCAAATTTTCCCCATTCCAATTTTCTGCATAATATTTACACCCACATTGCCCAGACAGGACATCTCCCCCCAGCCCCCCCCCTCCTGCAGCATTTGCAACCCTGTTCCCCCCATATAAAGTTTGGTACCACTTTTATCATTCCCCCTTTTTGCCTCCATGGATAAGTGTTTTTTTTCCCCAGATCCTCAATGCACCCTCACCTTTTTTTTTCCCTTATCAATTCTGGTTAACCTCATCCTTCCTTAAAACCTCCGTGACACATCAACTCCCAAAAAACTAAAACATTTACTTCTTCCATAATCTCTTCCAATGTGATATCCAATTTTTCTTTATTTAAATGTTTGATACCTCATCCTATTTCACTTTTACTTTCTCCTTTACACACTCTTACATATTTTTTATTTTTTTTATTGACACATCGGCCGATTCCCACCAAGGCAGGGTGGCCGAAAAGAAAAACTTTCATCATCATTCACTCATCACTGTCTTGCCAGAGGGGTGCTTTACACTACAGTTAAAAACTGCAACATTAACACCCTCCTTCAGAGTGCAGACACTGTACTTCCCATCTCCAGGACTCAAGTCCGGCCTGCCAGTTTCCTGAATCCTTCATAAATGTTACTTTGCTTACCTCCAACAGCACGTCAAGTATTAAAAACCATTTGTCTCCATTCACTCCTATCAAATACTCTCACACATGCTTGCTAAAGTCCAAGCCCTCGCACACAAAACCTCCTTTACCCCTCCCTCCAACCTTTCCTAGGCCAACCCCTACCCGGCCTTTCCTCCACTACAGATTTATACACTCTCGAAGTCATTCTGTCTTGTTCCATTCTCTCTACATGTCCGAACCACCTCAACAACCCTCCTCAGCTCTCTGGATAATAGTTTTGGTAATCCTGCACCTCCTCCTAATTTCCAAACTCCGAATTCTCGCATTATATTCACACCACACATTGACCTCAGACATGACATATCCACTGCCTCCAGCCTTCTCCTCGTTCAACATTCATCACCCATGCTTCACACCCATATAAGAGTGTTGGTATAACTATACTCTCATACATTCCCCTCTTTACTTCCATGGAGAAAGTTCTTTGTCTCCACAGACTCCGAAGTGCTCCACTCACCCTTTTCCCCTCATCAATTCTATGATTCACCTCATCCTTCATAGACCCATCTGCTGACATGTCCACTCCCAAATATCTGAATACATTCACCTCCTCCATACTCTCTCCCTCCAATCTGATATCCAATCTTTCGTCACCTAATCTTTTTGTTTGTTATCCTCATCACCTTACTCTTTCCTATATTCACTTTCAATTTTCTTCTTTTACACACCCTACCAAATTCATCCACCAACCTCTGCAACTTCTCTTCAGAATCTCCCAAAAGCACAGTGTCATCAGCAAAAAGCAACTCTGTGACAACTCCCACTTTTATTTGATTCTTTATCTTTTAACCCCACACCTCTTGCCAAGACCCTCGCATTCACTTCTCTTACAACCCCATCTATAAATATATTGAACAACCATGGTGACATCACACATCCTTGTCTAAGGCCCACTTTTACTGGGAAATATTCCCCCTTCCTCCTACACACTCTAACCTGAGCCTCACTATCCTCATAAAAGCTCTTCACTGCTTTCAGTAACCTACCTCCTATTTCATACACCTGCAACATCTGCCACATTGCCCCCCTATCCACCCTATCATACGCCTTTTCCAAATCCATAAATGCCACAAAAACCTCTTTACCCTTATCCAAATACTGTTCACCTATATATTTCACTGTAAACACTTGGCCTACACACCCCCTACCTTTCGTAAAGCCCCCTTGTTCATCTGCTATCCTGCTCTCTGTCTTACTCTTAATTCTTTCAATAATAACTCTACCATACACTTTACCAGGTACACTCAACAGACTTATTCCCCTATAATTTTTGCAGTCTCTTTTGTCCCCTTTGCCTTTATACAAAGGAACAATACACGCTCTCTGCCAATCCCTAGATAACTTACCCTCTTCCTTACATTTATTAAATACAGTAGACCCTCATTTAGCACGGTAGTTACGGTCCTGAAAACATCGTGTTAGGTAAAATCGTGTTAGATAATTAGAAGAACTTATGGGAAAAATAGGGTTATGTTCCTGGGAGTCCCCAAAAAGCCAAACTAAGTTTTTTTAGACCAACAGATCTTGCAAAAATTGAAGACGAATATGTAATTGTAGTTCATTGTCGTGATATATTACTGCTTAAGACTACAAATGCAATAGAAATAATAGTATTTCTTACCTTAAATTGTGGGTAATGATGTTTGTGGATGGTTGTGAAGAGTGGATATGGATGGTGTGGCCCAACTGGGCTGAGGTGGATGCTTGTTGGTTGTCGGTTGAAGTGGATGGTAGAGGTTCTGTTACTGAAGTCGATGGTTGTATTGCAGTGTGCATAAATTCTGTAATGGATCTTGGGCTCTTTTATTCTGCATTACATTATACAGCTGACGGTAAGGCATCATCAGCTGGTCTAGACCCCGTTTCAAAGCCCTGCTTCTAGCTTTGTCAGGGTCCTCTTCAGTGAAAAAGTCTGCTAGTTTAGCAGCAACATGGAACTGCTCACATAACTGCTGCAGTGTTAACTGTTTTTCTTCAGGTTCTTCTTCATCTTCTTCTGTTATCTTCCTCCCTTGTATCTGTGCATCAAACTCTGCCAACATTTCCTCTGGACTCCTGTCTTCATCATCATCATCTTCTAAGAGTTCATTCACATCTTCTTCATTCATATCTTCAAAACCATCACCTGGTAATCTCCTTGCCAGCTGAACAATTTCCTGAACCTGACTCTCAAGCAAGGGAAAACCAAAGAAAGAATTAACTACAGAAGGCCCTAACTTATTCCAACCTGCATTTAATGTTGATTGGGGCACTTTATTCCATGCACTTCTAGCATAGCTGATGGCATCTGCAATGTTAAATTTTCTCCAGAAGCTTGGTACTGCCAGGTTGGAGTTGGAGTCTATTGTTGCAACTAGTTTTTTTTATAATTTTTTTTGTGTAGTTACACTTGAATGTCTGAATAACTCCCCGGTCCAGTGGTTGTATCAGAGATGTTGTATTTGGAGGTAAAAATACAACTTTTACATGTGGGGTCACATCCAGCAAAGCTTGTGGATGAGTACGGGAATTATCAAGAATGAAGAGAGCCTTGAATGCAAGGTTCTTGCTGTGCAGGTAAAACTTGACTTCAGGAATAAAGTGATGCTTAAACCAGTCAATAAATATTTCCTCTGTCATCCATGCTGACTGGTTTGACCTCCAAATTACTGATAAGGTGTTTTTATCCACACCTTTCAAAGCATGAGGAGTCTTAGAACGGTAAATAACCATGGGCTTACACTTGAAATCACCTGATGAATTACTGCAAAGGAGCAAGGTGAAGCGATCCTTTGCTGCCTTGAAGCCCTGTGCACTTTTCTCTTGCTGACTGATATAAGTTCGTGTTGGCATTTTCTTCCAGAAAACACCAGTCTCGTCAGCATTAAACACTTGATGTGGCTCATAGCCACCCTCAGAAATAAGTTCCTGAAATTCAGCAGGGAAATTACTTGCTACTATATGATCAGCTGAAGCACTTTCACCAGAAAACTTAATATTATGTAACTTATTATGCAACTTAAAGTTGTGGAACCAGCTTGCGCTAAACACACACTCGTTTTCAGGCCTTCCTTCCTTATCACACACTGCTTTAAACAACTGTAAGGCCTTTTCCCTAATTAAGATGAAATTAAGTGGTGCACCTTTCTTTGTTTTCTGTTCGATCCACTCAAGCAACAAGTTTTCTGTTTTATTTACTTGTTGGGACCTACGTGTCATTCTTTTCATAAGGTCACATTTTTGGTTATTCATTACACAAGCTCGTATATTCACCTCATTCTTCCTAATTGTACGAACTGACGCTTCATTAAGGCCATAGGCCCTCACTATATCCACCACACTTGAGCCACTCTTAAGCTTATCTAATATCTCTATTTTCTTTGTACTAATTCCTAGATTTGAACGCTTAAACCTTTTCTTGTCACTTGCTGGAACACTTGTATGCTTACTGGGTGCCATGATTGCTTGGCAGATTTATCAAAATGCAGTGAAAATGAGAAAATGTATGTAAATAAACACAGCGAGCTTCCCGATTATTGTCGTCCTGCACGCGTATGAACCAAACTGAACGCTGGGAGGGATGTGTGGGTGGGTGAGGGTGGGTGAGGGTGGCTGGGGATAGCAGTAGGACTCCCCCACTGACTCAATGGTTTAACCCACCGCAGGCGACCGCGCGCTCAAAAAATTTTTCCCCTCCAGCGAATCGCGTAATATAAGGTTTACATTGTGTTAGATAAAAATGTGCCGCAATTCTTCAATCGTGTAATACCCAAAACGCGCAACATAAAGTCATGCTAATTGAGGGTCTACTGTAATACAATAACTTGTATATACAATATTTTGCATTATTTTCATGTGTTTTATGATTGTTCATGGTTCAAGGGGTTAAGGAAGCAGTATTGTTAGGCTAAGTAAATGCTCTTATTATATTTCCCTACAATATATTTGTTCATCAAAACATTCGCGAATGCTACAGTACAGTATTATTATATTTCCCTACATCATATTTGCGCACCAAACATTCATGAATTTTCAAGATTCGCAAGGTTCTTGATCCCCTAACCCTCGCGAATGTGGAGGGCCTCCTGTATACACAAATGGCGTTAACTCCACTATACAACCTATTCTAGTTGGAATCCCACAGGGTAGTGTCCTTGGTCCACTTCTCTTTCTCATTTACATCAATGACCTCCTTAACGCATCTAAACTCTTAAAACAGTTTTATTTGCAGATGACACTATACTTATGTTTTCTCTCACCCAAACCCAACTATACTAACAGACACTAAATGACGAACTACTAAAAATATCTACACTTGGATAACTACCAACAAACTTACTCTCAATTTAGAGAAAACATACTTCATGCTGTTTGGAAACAGAGCTTCAAATG
This sequence comes from Cherax destructor, assembly GCA_009830355.1. Classification (NCBI taxonomy): domain Eukaryota; kingdom Metazoa; phylum Arthropoda; class Malacostraca; order Decapoda; family Parastacidae; genus Cherax; species Cherax destructor. Next base: position 39,365 of record WNWK01015504.1, on the reverse strand, counting down.
TACAGCTAAACATATTGATAGTAAATGGTTCACCCATTTCAAGACACGCAGAGGGCAAATTTCTAGGTCTCCACCTTGAGTGCAGTCTCAAATTCCAGACCCACATACAGCAAATATCCAAGAAAGTCTCCAAAACAGTGGCATCCTTTCAAAGATATGGTACTATGTACCTCAAACAGCACTTTTTGCTCTTACCACTATCCTTACCTCACCTATGGTATTTGTGCATGGGGCTCAACCACAGCAAATCACCTTAAACCTTAAAGCTGCTGTGCATTTGATTACCAACTCCTGCACTAGACAGCACACTCCACCACTTTTTAACCCTTTGAGGGTCCGTCCTGCAGTTCTATGGCTTTGAAGCCTGGGTCCAAGTCATAGTGTACTACGTCATGAGCTCAGCTCACTCAGATAAGCTGTCAGCGGTAAATTTGGGCCAAGATATGAGAGAATGCATTTAATATGTGGTAAGTGTGAACCATATAAAACAAATCCTGCAGCATGCAGTGCATAATGAGAAAAAAACTGCAACTGTATTTTTGGATTAAAACAGCGACTTTACGGGGGATTTTCGTATGTTTTTTATGGTTGTATTCGCGGTTTCTTGGTCTCATTTGATAGAATGGAAGATGTGATAAATGGTTTTGAAAACCGACAAGTTAAAGAATTGAGACACTTATGCAACATATGGGAATCTTTATTGAAGAACTGTTTCGCCACACAGTAGCTTCATCAGTTCAGTACAAAGCAGGAAGGTATAATGAGAGGAGGAGTTTGAGGTAATCAGTCCCTCAGCCTGGAATCGATGTGTTCATTCCATCACTCTTGTATATAGTACAGCATAGGGTCAGAGAAGTGGCTTATATACTGCATAGAATGGAAGATATATTACAGAAATAGAGATGATTTTGATTGGGTTTAGTACTGATAATAGCTTGAAATTGAGCTCAAACTAGCGGAAATGTTCAATTTTTTTTTATGTTCAAGAGTAAACAAATCACATCACGAGTCCAATACACATCAACTGATGGGTCTGTTGGGCTGATATTATTTACACAATTATTACAAATTTTGCATGTCAGTAAATCTATTTTTTGGTGTGAATAAAAATTCTTTATGTGAATAAAAAATTAAAATGGAATTCATCTGTAAAGCCTGGAAACATAACTAATAAACAGTGGAAATGTTATTTTATTGCCAGGAATGCCTGCTTTGTTTATTCTGGACCCTATTTTGAAATTGAAATATTTTGAACTTTGTGTGAAATTTGCCAAATTACCAATTTCCAATCACTTTATTGGGTAGTTGAAATAGTTGATTGGGCAATTTCTTCTACTCAGTAGATAAAACGGAACACATACTAGCGAAATAGCTAAGAGTTTGGTCTAATGGAACAATGTAATTGGCCGAAAATAGGACTCGAAGTGGGCAAAATCACCAATGCATGAATATCGCCGACGCAGCAAAATTTGCTAGAGCGTAATTTCATCAATTTTTTTTATCAAATTTTGTACTTTTTGTTTTATTAACTTCAGAAAAAGATTCTCTACAATTTCACAAGAAAAAATAATTAATTTCTTTTTTTAAAATTCTTGGACCCTGTGGGAAATTTTCAGATTGGGGTCTGGACCCTCCTCTCAAACTACTCCTTAATAACTACAACAGAACACACAGGCATAACACAATGCACAAATCACTTCGATATCCCTTGTGTCCATCTCTGCAAAAATGCTATGCACATAAAGGGCCTGAAGATCTGGAATTCATTGCCAGAACACACTAAAGGGCCCCTGCCTGCAAATCAATTGAAGGCCCTACTTAAAAATCACCTCATCACCCAAAATTAACCTGACAAACACTATACTTAACACCTACCAATTACTCAAAAAACTCCTAAATAATTTATGACTGCTCAGTTATTTGATCATTTACTTCAAACTAAAAATTGCTTCAATTTTATTATTGTAAATTGTGCTTGTTGAATGCTCAACTATTTAATCATTACGTCAAACCTAAAATTGTTTCAATTTCATTGTTTTAAATTGTGCTAAATTGTAATAGTATTTCATTATTGTAATACGTAATGGAAATAAGTAAAGGACCCCAGTGAAAATAAGTCACTCTGTCTGACATTTTTAGGTTATCATAGGTTCTCTACACATATGCTGCTATGTACATCTATGTAGCTGTATTTGTGTACACCTGAATAAACTTACAGTGGAACCTCGGTTTTCATGATTAATCTGTTCTAAAAAGTCTGACGAAAACTGAAGCAATATTTCCCATAAGAAATAATGTAAATAAAATTAATCCGTTCCAGACACCCAAAAATATTAACAAAAAATATATTTTTTAACCCTTTACCGGGCACTCCCTGGAAAATGATAATTTCGAAATGTATTTCAAATGAGTGGATAGAGTAACTCAATGTAAGGATAATGAGCCCATATAATTGAAATTCTAAAAAAACTTTTCACGCAATTGTTAATATTCAAGGACCGCTACAGACGGTCCTGACCGTTAAAGGGTGTCAAATTCTGAATGTTGTAAATTTGCAATTGTTAATAAAACACCAAATAAGTATTTTTCTATTTTATTATACTAATAGACAATATCAAAAACACAAATGGAACTTGTTTCCAAACATTTTGTATGTATAAAAATATGAAAGTGAACCAAAGAGCAACATGGACACATTGCAAAGGGATAAAACTTTCAAGTCCCATATTCCTTAATTTCCTGAGAAAAACAATCATTCTTGATCACTAATTGCTACAATGAAAGGCTATGAAGCAATTTCTTTCCTTCTTGATGCATAGATTTACCTTGCATACGGCACACAAAAATGAGGATGTGACATGATTTTTCGTTTTGCTGCAATAATTGCATGTAAATATTCTGCCTTGCACTGGCCAGTGACCTAGCATTTTATCAAACCTATCATTTTGGTCAAACCTCACACTGTCATCAGGCCTTTCTGCACGTTGGTACTGCACTGGAGATGGCAACAGGTCATCTGGTTCTGGATCTGAGTCACTTTCCACCAAAATGCAGAGATATTTGAACTTCTGTTGGAAGGGTTCACAATAGAACAATTTCTCATTGATCTGGAATGACAATAAGAATGTTCTGTACACACCCAGACCACTACCGAATTCATATATGCACTAGAAATTTTTATATAAATATTTATTTACTGAAATTTAAAATGTGGCCCTGACGGGCGGGACCGTCTGTACACGGTCCTCTTTGTTGCACTTTTTCAATTGCATGGTACACTCATATTATGCATATCTAACTCCTGATATATATCTCAAAATATGCCTAAACTATTCATTTACACACTGGACACAACAATTAGTACTTACCGACATTGTAGAGAGTATAATCACAGTGTATATGAGTGGAACAAGAGCAAAAATTCGGCTCTGGGTGACGTAAAGCGAGAAGTGTTTACATTTTGGTCTCTCAACCAATGGGAAGTGAGCAGATGCCGGTCTCACTTAGCTGGAGCGACTCACAGAAGGCTTGTGATTGGTCAGATATAGAGAATGGGAACCTAGATGGGCTGGGGGAGTAGGATGACACGCGCAAAAACACGTGTTTAGGACCGTCTGTACTCGGTCCTGCCCGGTAAAGGGTTAAAGAATAACTATAGTTTTACTTACAGAAAACAATGAGAAATAAATATAAAGCACTAACAAAATGAATAAATGAACATTTAACATAACTTTTACCTTTATTGAAGACTTGTTGGCGTATGGAAAACTGCGAGGAGGGGAGAGGGAGGAGAGTTTATTGTTTGGAGACAGGACAAAATACTTAAATATGACACTAATATCAACTCTATGGCTTATTTATCTAGTATCACAATTCATCTAATGTGACATAATAAACAATATTAATAACATAGAAACATGATATATACTCTAGAATGAATAAAATATGTCATTACGTATGTGACTAGTAGTTGTGGTGGTGTTGTTGTTGTTGTTAAGTTTATCAGGGCCAATGACAGCATAAGCTGTATAGTGGTGATGGTGGCGGCGACAGCGGCCACCACCACTAATCACACTGAAACAGTGTACGTAATTTATAAATAAGAAATATTGTATTAAAACATAATAGAGAATGTAAAGAAGTAAAGTGGTTATTGTGTATGTTGTCAGTGGCCCTATATATGTACCTCCAACAACATTGGAGGAGTTAGTTTCATGTCGTTCTTTTTCTATCGCTTAGTCATTTAACTTACTTGCTACATTGTTAATGCTACACTTTATCGCTGACTGGCGCTATAGCCTTTATCGACTCCTGCTGCTTTAGTATCGTACATATTGTTGAATCACTGAAGAAGGCACATTCTCCCCTCTCTCTCAGTTCTTTACCAAACGGCTGGCACTAGGAACTTTCTTTGGGCCCATGGTGGCTTATTTCGCAGTCACAATCAATAAACAAGCACAAAAATTGCGAAATGTTTCGGATGAATGCTCACTCAACCAGTGACAGAGCCAGACTGAGGCAGTGTCCCGGCGGGCAGATGCGTCTGATACGTACGATTCCCGGGGCAAAGTACGAAATTCGAAGCAAAATTTCGCCCCAAAAAAAGTGTTCTAAATCCGAAAAGTCCGATATCCAGTGAGTGCGAAATCCAGGGTTCCACTGTATATTTCATTACATGTAAAACTACATTTTTTTTTATACCACAGAAAGAAATAAAGTTTGCTTGTTAGTTTGTCTTTTTCAGCTTTGAAGCCAGGCATTGACTTCTCTTCTTTAGCAGTAATTGTCTTAGACAGCATCTTCTTCCAAATAATGCAGTTTCAGCCTCATTAAAAATCTGTTGCTTGGTATATCTACCACATTCGATTATCCCAGCTAGCTCATGTTGATAATTTTCTGCAGCTACAGTGTCAGCACTTGCTGCTTCACCCTGCACTTGGATGTTGTGAAGTTGGCTTCTTTCCCTAAACCTTTGTAACTAGCCTTTGCTAGCTTTGAATTTATCTTAATCATATATTAAGTGTGCAATAGAGCTAGGCCTAAAAAAATATGATTGTAAAATTTGTCAGAATACGGAGATGCAGAGCGCACAAATTCTGTAAACAGTGTTTTGGGTGGACATGTAATAGACACAGTCAGATTGACTCAGATGGACATGTATTTAATCTGGCAGTTGAACAGGAATTGGATGTCCAATTAGGAGTGACTAGTGACACTAAACAAATTATCTTCACATTAATGCAGTACAGCTACAAACACTGATTCACAGCAACACACCCTGGCTCACAGCAACATACTTTGGCTCACAGCAACATATCCTGGCTCACAGCAACATATGCTGGCTCACAGCAACACACCCTGGCTCACAGCAACACACCCTGGCTCACAGCAACACACCCTGGCTCACAGGAATGTACCCTGGCTCACAGCAACATACCCTGGCTCACAGCAACATAGTATGCTGGCTCACAGCATTGTACCTGGGCTAACAGCAACATACCTTGGCTCACAGCAACATAACCCTAGCTCACAGCAACATACCTTGGCTCACAGCAACATATCCTGGCTCATGTCACAGATTAATGAAAATGTCTATAATAATAATGTAATATATAACATTTAAAATGCCCCAGAGTGATTATTATTATTATTATTATTATTATTATTATTATTATTGTGTTATGGCATCTTAGCACTAATGAGACACTCTTAGGTACTCCCTCACCTGGTGTAGCTACTCTTACCTACTTGGTAACGGTGCCAAATAGTGATTTCTAATGTACCTGCACACCAGCACAGTGTGTAAGTTTATTTATAAGTACTACATTATTATTATTATTATTATTATTATTATTATTATTATATTGATAACTAAGTGCTAGACCCATAAGGGTTATTTAGGACAGGTACACATAAGTACAGTTATCAGTACTATCTCAGTCCTATCACAGCCATAGACATACCTTGCTCACTGAGTTTAATAATTTCTAACTTTGCACTTAAAGTAAGAGCCTTATGACTCCTCTTTTAATCATAACTACCCTCAGATGTCATTGTAACACAAAAAAGTAGTATATATAAAACATGCAATAATTTTAAAACAATTGAAACTTGGGAAAGTTTCTAGACATAATCGGGAGAGATGTGGAGCTCATAGAGAATGTAAACAGAGAGTAGATGAATGGCACTCGGATGCTGTAATAACAAATCAGGAGCTGTATAAATGAATTTTTGGGTATAATTTGAAATGTCCATATTAGCGAAGTGCCATAAAGCGGGGCCCTCCTGTAGTACAGATACTAATGTCAGTTAGGTCTGTAATAGTTGTATCATATATGTACAGTCATCCCTTGGTTTTCAATTGTCTCAGTTTTCACCGATTGCATGAGTTTTCACCGATGGTATGGAACCTGTCCACCAGTGCCACGCACATACAAAGCCCACTAGACCGCCACCCACGCACATTGTCACGCAGTGTAGCATTGTTTATGCTTGAGTGAACATCATCCCAGGAGTTCATACAAAACATTTATTAACAATTCATTGTTTTTGGCCCTTGATTATTGTGTGTGACTACTAAATAAGCTACCATGGGCCCAAAGAAAGCTCTTAGTGCCAGTCCTTTGTAAAGAAAGTGAGAAACACGATGGAATTTAAGAGTGTAGCAGGTATGCAGGGAGTGTAGCAGGTATGCAGGGAGTGTAGCAGGTATGCAAGGAGTGTAGCAGGTATGCAGGGAGTGTAGCAGATATGCAGGGAGTGTAGCAGGTATGCAAGGAGTGTAGCAGGTATGCAAGGAGTGTAGCAGGTATGCAGGGAGTGTAGCAGGTATGCAGGGAGTGTAGCATGTATGCAGGGAGTGTAGCAGGTATGCAGGGAGTGTAGCAGGTATGCAGGAGTGTAGCAGGTATGCAGGAGTGTAGCAGATATGCAGGGAGTGTAGCAGGTATGCACGGAGTGTAGCAGGTATGCAGGGAGTGTAGCAGGTATGCAAGGAGTGTAGCAGGTATGCAGGGAGTGTAGCAGGTATGCAAGGAGTGTAGCAGGTATGCAGGGAGTGTAGCAGGTATGCAAGGAGTGTAGCAGGTATGCAGGGAGTGTAGCAGGTATGCAGGGAGTGTAGCAGGTATGCAGGGAGTGTAGCAGAAAAGCAGGGAGTGTAGCAGGAAAGCAGGGAGTGTAGAAGACAGGGAGGGAGTGTAGCAGGCATGCAGGGAAGTGACCCCGGATAAGGACTTGGTACCTAAATTCCTTATGGAAGGGGATTCCCCTTCCAAACAATAGCCTCTCTTCCCTCTCCCCTCCTCCCTCTCTTCCATCCAGCAACATCAGTCTTCAATAAAGGTAAGTGCCACATAGAGTTCATTCATTTGTGCATGTAAATCTATCTTTAAGGCCCCCCAAATTTTATTTTTTCCAAACTTCTGGGTTTCTGGAACGGATTAATTGAATTTCCATTATTTCTTATGGGGAAAATAGTTTTGGTTTTAGCTGATCCATCTGGAACGGATTAAAATTGAAAACCAAGGGATGACTGTACTTTTAGAAATAAAGATTATCACTACAGTGAACCCCCGAGTATCGTAAAAACTTCACTCCAGAAGCCTGCTCAAGTGCCATTACCGAACGAATTTACTCCCTTAAGAAAAAATGTCAAGTAGGTTAGTTCATTTCAGACCCCCAAAAATACACTTACAAAAGCACTTACAATATTATACTTACATAATTGTACGATTTCCGGGGTGTACGTAACTCGGGGGTCCACTGTATTATTATTATTATTATTATTATTATTGTAATTATTATAATTAATGTACATTATATATAGTACATACGTATACACAAAATACAGTGGACCTTTGGTTTTCGTGAGTCCTGGTTATCATTAATTTTGGTTATCGGCAACTTTTTTTGTCAAAATATAACCTTGGTTTTTGTGTTTCCCTTGGATTTTGGTGGTGGTACGGAACGTGTCCCAATGGCCCTGCGCACACAAAGCCTGCCACAGACGCATTCAGCGCCAGTCTGGCATTATTTCTCGGCAAGTGAGCATTCATACGAAACATTTTGCAATAATCCAGTGTTTTTTGTGCTTGCAACTGCTAAATAAGTCACCATGGGCCCAAAGAAAGCTCCTAGTGCCAGCCCTTTGGTAAAGAGGGTGAGAAACACGATAGAATTAAAGAAAGAAATCATAGAAAAATGTGAAAGTGGAGGAGGAAGAGAGAGGGGAGAATGCGTCTTCTTCAGTGATTCTATGATATGTACGATACTAAAGCAGCAGGAGGTATATAGGGCCACTGACAACATAGGCCACATACTGCCAGCGTCTCCTCCAAGTGTAAATATTTCTTATTTATAAAGTGTAAATATTTCTTATTTATAAAGTGTAAATATTTCTTATTTATAAAGTGTAAATATTTCTTAATTTATAAATTAAAGTGTAAATATTTCTTATTTATAAATTAAAGTGTAAATATTTCTTATTTATAAATTACATATATTGTTTCATTGTGAATAGTGGTGGTGGCCTGCTGCCTCCACCACCAGCAGTATATGTACGGCTTATGCTGTCAGTGGCCGTTATAAACCAAACAACAACACTACCACCACTTCTCATACGTAATGACATATTTTATTCATTCTAGAGTATATATCATGTTTCTATGTTATTAATATTGTTTATTATGTCATATTGAATGAATTGTGATAGATAAATAAGCTGTAGAGTTGATATTAGCGTCATATTGAAGAATTTTATCCTGTCTCCAAGCAATAAACTCACCTCCCTGTCCCCTCCTCCCCGTCTGCCATACACCAACAAGAGTCATCAGTAAAGGTAAGTGGGATGTTAAATGTTCATTTATACATTTTATTAGTGCTTTATATTTATTTGTCATTGTTTTTTGTATGTAAATCTATATTTAATCTCTAAAAAAATTATTTTTTGTTAATACTTTTGGGTGTCTGGAACAGATTAATTGGATTTACATTATTTCTTTTGGGGAAAATGGTTTTGGTTTTCGTGAATTTCGGTTTTCGGAAGACTCTCTGTAACGGTTTAATCACGAAAACCAAGGGTCCACTGTACTGTATTCACATTATATTTGATTTCCTCTCATTATAACCCTGATCATACAAATGGAAGGCAGTAAAGGATATATAAATCTTGGAGTCCCTGTTCATGTGTATATAAACATTATTATCTCCAGTATCCTCACATTTTAGCCCTAATGATGCACATGATATGAAAATGCTGCATGCATTGACTGGTATGCAGGAAACAACTAATTTAATCACATTTGTTAGTTTGCCCTGAGACTCCTGTGGTGATAAACAGTTTATATATAAATGGTATATACTGTGGTGGCCCTGTGAAATTCAAACACAAACATTTATTATGATCATGCTGCAAGATTATCCCTTCCCATGGCATTCAATTTATATTATAGTCCTAAGTTTTTTCCATTCCTTCTTTCCCTTTTCAGAATACTGGATGACTTTCTCCCACTCTAGTTCATCTTACTTCACTCCTATACACACACTTTAACATCCTCACTAGGAAAGCTTGGCCCCAGGCCAACCTGCAAGAATACAAGTTCTTGACATCATCTACAGGTGTGCAGGTAATAATCTGTCATCCATCAGCTTTGGTTAGCCAAACCACCCTAGTGACCCTATTTTACTTGGTTCACTTGTCATATAGTATACTAAGACTTTTTCAGCCATTCTACATGTACTTTCCTATACGTATATAGCTTAGAGCCTTCATTTCTTTTGTGTGTTTTAGTAACAAAAACTTTTTTTTTCACTTGAATACCCTAATTCTATAATTTTCTTCATTCCACATTCTCTTTCTAGTACAACAGTTTTTTTTTTAAATGAATTAAAATCTTGTAATAGAGTAGGTGGCACAGTGCCCACAGGCAACAGTGTAAAGGTTGAATAATCATGCTTGCCATAATTTATTTTATCAAATTTTTGAAGAGCTAGTATTTGAGCCCCTTTCTCAGTCATTATATTCATCAGTGTGCCATGTTTGTACATTATCGACTGTATAACCCGAGCCTCCAACAGTAATTGATTACACATCCTGGCTCTTTCTTCTATATACAGTAAACATTTATTTAACAGACCTTGATTTAATGGATTTCAGATTTAATAGACAAAATCTGTGGTTGGACAACATTTGGAAGTAATGGACAAAGTCTGTTAAGTCAAGGATTGTCCAATTTTGTTTTGGTCTGCTCTGAAAATTTAATTTTGGACTTAACCCTTTCACTTTTGGGACCCCCAAAATTAAAGTGCTCACAGTAACTTGGCTAATTTTACAAAATTCAAGAAATACAATTTAAAAACAGTCTAAAATAAACACTGTAGACATTCCAGGCACTAAAGTAACATTTCTTCTGTTCATTACTCATGTTCTCAGCCCTCTCTTATATTACACTTTCCCTCTATTTTGAATTCATCACTACACAAAAAATCAAGATTTACCCTATACAGTGGAACCTCTACTAACGAGCGCATCCATGTGTGAGTTTTTCTAGATGCGAGCAGTCGATCGGTCGATTTTTTGCTTCCATAGGCGAGCGAAATTTCCAGATGCGAGTGGGCCTCAAGGGAGGTTCCTTGATGCTGGTGAGGGGCTCTTGCCCTTGATCTAGGGAATTAGATCTCATTTGTTTGTTGGACTATCTTATGTATGATGGAAAGATGTTTCTTAATGTACATACACCAAAATTGAAAGAAATCTGACTGTAAATAACTGAGTTCACTTCTCAGCCTTAGCCGGCCCTTAGCAGTATATTTTCGTATGGTTTTTATGGTTGTATTCTCGTTTTTTTGGTCTCAATTGATAGAATGGAAGATATATTACAGACATAGATATGATTTTGATTGCTTTCACAATGAAAAGTACCTGAAATTGAGCTCAAAGTAGCTGAAATGTTTGATTTTTGGCGATGTTCAAGAGTAAACGAATGACGTCACTGTCCAATACCTGTCCGAATGGGTTGACATTATTTGTACAATTATTACAATAATGCAATAATATGCATAACAGTAAATCTTCTATTTTTTGTGTGAATAAAAATTCCAAATGGTAAGCAAGAGTATTATTATAAGAATACATACATACTACTACTACTAATAATAATAATAATGATATGTATAATATAATAATTATTATTATAAGAATACATACATACTAAAAAATAATACGTAATTATAATAATAATAATAATAATAATAATAATACTTTAAGTGAGTTTCAGATCGCCACCACAAGATGGCAGTGTGTATCAAAACATCGCCGCTCAGGGAGGGAGGGAATTTTTCGTGTTTTCATTACGTTTCTTGCAGTTATTTTGCGAAATTTCTTCTTTCTAATCATGGGTCTTAAGAAAGCAAGTGCAAAGGACAGTGCTGAGAAGAAAATGAAGATGATTTCCATGGAATTAAAGCAGGAAATCATACATAAACACAAACTAGGTATAGCATTATGAGTGTACCATTAATAAGAGTGTACCATTGAGAGTGTACCATTGAGAGTGTACCATTAAGAGTGTACCATTGAGAGTGTACCATTGAGAGTGTACCATTAGGAGTGTAGCAATTAAGCCATTAAGCGATAGAAAAAGGACGATGTAATGGAGTTTGCCTTACAAACACTCAGTTTTCTGTTATAAAAGCATGGGAAGGTATGCCAGGAGCAACAACAATGGCCACTGACTCCGCCTCCACTAACACTACTCACATACGTAATATTTCATTCATTCTAGTGTAACATGGCTCTGTCACTGAAGTGGTTGCACAGATGGTTCATTTCAGCTTGCTCAGGGTGGTGTTTTTCAACAAATGTCTGCAATCTACTCCACATAGAACACATTTCCTTAATCTCTAAAGAAGGCACCTCCTTCACTCTCTCTCCCTCCTCCTGTGAAGCAATAACCTCAGCTCTGGTCTGATGCTGTTCCAGTTCCAGCTCTTGCAGCTCTTGCAGCTCTTCAGTTGTTAGCTCTACCCTGTGCTCCTCCACCAACTCTTCCACATACTCACCACTCACCTCCAACCCCAGGCTGTTCTCCAATGCCACAATATCTTCCACAACAGGCACAGGGTCGTCAGGGTCAGCCTCAAATCCTTCAAAATCTCTCTTTTCAATACAATCTGGCCACAGTGGTCTCCAAGCAGAGTTCAAAGTCCTGGAAGTCACTCCCTCCCAAGCCTTACCTATAAGGCCTATGCAATGCACGATATTGAAGTGATCTTTCCAGAACTCTCTTAGGGTCAATTCAGTGTCTGAGGTCACATCAAAGCACTTCTGAAACACTGCTTTGGTGTACAGTTTCTTGAAGTTTGCAATGACCTGCTGGTCCATGGGCTGGATGAGAGGAGTGGTGTTAGGAGGCAAGAACTTCACTCTGATGAAATTGAAGTTGTCAGACAAACACTCTTCCAAGTTGTGAGGATGAGCAGGAGCATTGTCCAGTACCAGGAGGCACTTGAGTGGCAATTTCTTTTCCAGGAGGTATTTCTTCACACTAGGGCCAAACACTCCAGTCAACCATTCCATGAAAAAGTCCCTAGTGACCCATGCATTAGTGTTAGCCTTCCAATACACACACAAACTATTCCTGTTAACATTGTGTTTCTTGAAGGCTTTGGGATTTTCTGAGTGGTACACCAGTAAAGGCTTCACTTTAAAATCACCACTGGCATTGGCACACATCATAAGAGTTAGCATGTCTTTCATAGGCTTGTGTCCTGGCAGTGCCTTTTCCTCCTGAGTAATGAAGGTCCTGTTGGGCATTTTCTTCCAAAACAGGCCTGTTTCATCAAAATTAAACACTTGTTGGGGGAGGAATTCTTCAGCCTCTACGAACCCCTTAAATTCACTCACAAATTTTTCAGCTGCACGTTTGTCTGAGCTGGCTGCCTCACCATGCCTCACAACACTGTGTATGCCACTACGTTTCTTAAACTTCTCAAACCAGCCTCTGCTGGCTTTAAAATCACTCTCCTCAGCACTGGTTCCAGGCATTGTCTTGACAAGATCTGTGTGCAACTGCCTTGCTATTTCACAAATTATCGCCGTGGAAATACTATCACCTGCTAATTGTTTATTGTTTATCCACACCATCAACAACTTCTCAACCTCAACCAGTGTTTTCAATCTATTTTTCGTTAACATATCAACCCCTTTTGCAACATTAGCTTCTTTGATCTCATTTCTCTTTGCCAGGATAGTGCTGATAGTAGATGGGGTTTTCTTGTACATCCTGGCAAGCTCACTCAGACTTACGCCACTCATATTTTTCTACAATCTCTTTCTTCAGTTCGATGGTGTTCCTCACTCTCTTTACCACAGGGGGGCCACTAGGAAGCTTCTTTGGACCCATGGTGACTTATTTCACAGTGACAATCACTAAACCACCAAAAAATACAACAAAAGTATTGTGAATGTTTGAAAGAGCGCACTGGGTAATGTTCTCTCAGTGGTAAACAACGCTAGACTGGCGTCCTGCACAGGCACGGGGCAGGCGGACAGGTCTTGTACGTTACGCTACACAAGTAAATATACGCTACACGAGACAAATATTTTGCGAAAAAAGCTTACGTTACACGATTTTTACGTTATATGGAGCTTACGTTAGTCGGGGTTCCACTGTACAGTATATGAAAAAACAGTTCAGACAGGGCCTAATAACAAAAGAACTAACTAAACAATACACCTCAGTACTTACTATGCTAATATGGAAGTCCAAACAAATGTATTATGTAAATAGATTTAGTGAAATAAAAGGTGATATGAAAAAGATCTGGAAAATTCTCTAAAATTTTGGGCTCTAGAAAACTGTCTAGAAACAGAGAGATTAACTTAGCGAAACCAGATGAACCACACATACAGCCTATAGACACTGCCAACAAACTTAATGTCTTCTTTTCTGCTATAGGATCAAAACTAGCAAGCAAAATCCCAAATGCAAATACTCAGCCACAAGATTACCTCACTGGTAATTGCCCACATACTCTATATGTAGCACCAACAAATCCTACTGAAGTCTCACTATTAATTAAATTAAAACAAGGCAGGAGACCTAAAAAACTTGCCACCAATCATGCATTAAAAAGCAGCTCATGTGCTGTCCCCCATTATTGCAACACTATTTAACAAATCTGTTGAATCTTCAACATTCCCATCCATACTGAAGACAGCAAGGGTCACCCCGATCCTCAAAGGAGGCGAACCTACAGAACTAAATAACTACAGACTAATATCTAACATGCCTTTTCTCTCTAAAATCTTTGAAAAAATAATACATAAACAAATCTACTCCTACCTTCTATCCCATAACATACTGACCTCTGCCAGTTTGGGTTTAGGCTGGAAAAAGCATGAATAATGCAGTTATTCAGATGCTCAAATTACTATATACGTACAGTGGACCCCCGAGTTTTGTAAAAACTTCACTCCTGAAGTCTGCTCAAGTGCCATTACCGAACGAATTTACTCCCTTAAGAAAAAATGTCACGTAGGTTAGTCTATTTCAGACCCCCAAAAATACTTTTCCACAAGCACTTACAATATTATACTTACATAAATGTACGATTTCCGGGGTTTACGAAACTCGGGGGTCCACTGTACAGCACTTGAAAAAATGAATATCCTCTGGGGCTCTCATAGACCTTATTTTTTTTTATTAACACATCGGCCGATTCCCACCAAGGCAGGGTGGCCCGAAAAAGAAAAACTTTCGTCATCATTCACTCCATCACTGTCTTGCCAGAGAGGTGCTTTACACTACAGTTATAAAACTGCAACATTAACACCCCTCCTTCAGAGTGCAGACACTGTACTTCCCATCTCCAGGACTCAAGTCCGGCCTGCCGGTTTCCCTAAATCCCTTCATAAATGTTACTTTGCTCACACTCCAACAGCACGTCAAGTATTAAAAACCATTTGTCTCCATTCACTCCTATCAAATACGCACACGCATGCTTGCTTGAAATCCAAGCCCCTCGCACACAAAACCTCTTTTACCCCCTCCCTCCAACCTTTCCTAGGCCGACCCCTACCCCGCCTTCTCTCCACTACAGATTTATACACTCTCGAGGTCATTCTGTTTCGTTCCATTCTCTCTCATAGACCTACGGAAAGCATTTGATAAAGTAGACCACAATATCTTGCACCTAAAACTAGAGCATTATGAGGTCAGAGGACATTCTCTCAATTACCTAAAATCTTGTCTTAGTGGTAGACACCAGTATGTATACACAAATGGCATGACCTCCAATACTCAGCCTGTAGTTATTGGAGTGCCACAGGAAAGTGTCCTAGGTCCTCTACTCTTTCTTATTTACATCAGTGACCTCCCAAGTGCATCGCGACTCCTTAAACCAGTTCTATTCACAGATGACACTACTTACGTCTTCTCCCACCCAAACTTGGCTATACTAGTAACACTGTAAACAACGATCTACATTGGATGACGACCAATAAACTTACTCGCAATATAGACAAAACCTACATTATGCTTTTTGGAAACAGAGCATTAAATATCCAGCTAAACATGTCGATAAATGGTTCACCCATTACAAGACACACTGAGGGCAAATTTAAGATTACATACAGTGGACCCCCGGAATTCATCATTAATTCGTTCCAGAATGCTGCTCAAGTTCCGTTACCGAACGAATTTGTTCCCATAAGGAATAATGTAAATTAGATTAGTCCTTTAAGACCCCCAAAATACACTTACAAAAGCACTTACAAAAATACACTTACATAATTGTTCGAGTTTGGAGCAGTACGAACTCCGGGGGTCCACTGTACAGTCAAGGTCGCCACCTTGACTGTAATCTTAAATTTCAGACCCACATCCAGCATATAACTAAGAAAGTTTCAAAAACAG
This sequence comes from Cherax destructor, assembly GCA_009830355.1. Taxonomy (NCBI): domain Eukaryota; kingdom Metazoa; phylum Arthropoda; class Malacostraca; order Decapoda; family Parastacidae; genus Cherax; species Cherax destructor. Next base: position 23,448 of record WNWK01015504.1, on the reverse strand, counting down.
TAGGTATCCTTTCCAAGATAAGATACTATGTACCCCAAAGGGCACTCCTTACTTTATATCACTCTCTATCTAATATACCCTTACCTCACCTATGGTATTTGTGCTTGGGGATCTACCATGGCCAATCACTTTAAACCTTTAATAACCCAAGAAAAAGTGGCTGTGCTGATGATCACAAAGTCCTGCGCCAGACAACCCTCCCCGCCACTCTTCAAAAACTTGAATTTACTTAATATACAAAATATACACACTTATTATTGTGCTTACTATATACGTATACAGAACATTAAACTCCAGTATCAACCCTCCACTCAGACTTCTCCTAGACAGCTTCAACAGAACACACAGGCATAACATGAGGCACAAAACACTTTTTGACATCCCTCATGAAGAATTTCTGTACATGAGTGCATTTGTATATTCCTTTAGGATTTGTGGAGCTGTCCATTTCTTCAGATACTTTATTTACAAAGTCCACTATTTCAGTTTGGAATTTTTTTGAAGTCTAAATCTGCATTGGTTAAGGTTTCTTCATTTCTAAACACATTCTGGAATCTCAGCTTTAGTATCTCATCCATTCAGATTATGAATGGATTATCTCATCTCATTCAGATTATGTCATCTTGACTTTTTCCATATTTTTTTTTTATTTTGTATTTCACACTTAGTTTGTTTACTGTTTCTTCTTTTGTTTCATCCTTTTCTCCTTATCTTTGCATGTTTATTTTTGGCCAGACTTCCATGTTGAGTGTGTGTTCAGCCAGGCTGTTGCTACTAGTGGCCTGCTGGCCTGCATAGCCATCACAGGCTGGTTGATATGGCACTTGGTAGAGGTAGTGATAGTTTTTTCATGGTATATTGGCATTATGATAGCTGTGTCATTTGCCAAGTCTGTTTACACAGCCTCTCCTCACTTAGAAACGTACTCGTTTACCGACAACTCGGACTTACGATGGGCTCTCTGACCAGTATGCATACCTAAATGATGTATATTAGAGCTGATTTCCTCTATTCTGTTTATTACAGTATGTATACAGTACACTACTGTATAGACATTTAAAAATATACAAATGTTATAAATGATGCAAAGGTGACATTAAAACAATATCAAAGATGATTGACACAAATCCACTACCATTATAGTATGCTCCTCATTTAGCGACTAATTCGTTTACTGACGTGGTTTTAGGAAGGGAACTCCGTCATTAAGTGAGGAGAGGCTCTATTCATCTGTTGGCCTTGTGTATGTGAATGTTCTGTCATATCAGGTAACACTGGTCATTCCACAGTGTTCCTTATGTGTATGTAGGGTAAATGAGCTTTTTGTGGATTTTGTCTTGAATGGTACTGGCCCACATGTTCTGTTTTCTTGCATGCATTTGGCACAGGCTTCCTTTATTCAAACACTATTGTGATTGGTCTTGGTCCACTCCATTGTTAATTTTCTTAAGTTTGTGCATTGCAAGTAGCCCTTTTGTGTGTAATGTCATGGGTTATGGCATTCTCATGTGTGTGCAGCTTAAGCAGCCCATGTGTGATGTAGGCAGCTTTTCTTCATGCACTACAGTACTGTATGTCGTCTCACTCCATTGTTCAATATTTCCTTGAGTGAAACACTAGCAGTCTTATGTGGACTGTGGCTTACAGTATTGGCCTGCTTCTCTTTACATTCTTATGTGTGCACCTTCACAATTCATTCCGGCAATTAGAACATAAGTATAAGGTAGGCTTAATGACCTCTGCTTGGTAGGGTCTTCTAAAACTCAGCCACTTCCACTTTTGTACCTATCCAATCTGTTTTTAAATATATGCAAGATGCTTGCTTCACTGATGCTACTTGACAATTTTCTCCACTCATCTACAACTGTATCCTGTTTATATCTACACTCCTCAAAGAAGGTGTGCCTTGATACCATTGAGGGGCTCTTGAGTCAAGAAATTGGACCTATCATTGGATCAAACCTAATTGCCTCCCATTCCAAGGCACTGAATGACCCTTATTGCTTCCCCTACGATAATAATAATAATAATAGGAAAGGTTGGAGGGAGGGGGTAAAGGAGGTTTTGTGTGCAAGGGGCCTGGACTTCCAGCAAGCATGCGTGAGCGTATTTGATAGGAGTGAATGGAGACAAATGGTTTTTAATATTTGACGTGCTGTTGGAGTGTGAGCAAAGTAACATTTATGAAGGGATTCTGGGAAACCGGCAGGCTGGACTTGAGTCCTGGAAATGGGAAGTCCAGTGTCTGCACTCTGAAGGAGGGGTGTTAATGTTGCAGTTTTATAACTGTAGTTTAAGCACGCCTCTGGCAAGACAGTGATGGAGTGAATGAAGATGAAAATTTTTCGTTTTCGGGCCACCCTGCCTTGGTGGAAATCGGCCGATGTGTAAATATACAACAACAGTAGTAATCTAAATTTAATTTTTTCAAACTTGAGTCTACATCTGAGAGTTCTGTCTTGGTTAAATATTTTTTCAGCACTTACTTTATATACACTATAATTCCAGTTTTCCATACATACACATTAATCATATCACCAGAATTCTAGGCCTTTCCAGAGTGCAAATTCAGTGCTTTCAGTCAATGTTTGTAGGAAAGACCTCTGATAGAGAGGATTGACTCATGATTATCTGTTTTCCAGGATATTTATGCCCTTTCGCTAATATGGAGACCAGAACTGAGCTGTATAATTTAAATGTGGCTGTACAACAATGTACGAAATTAAGTGAAGGCCATATTATAACCTTAGACTTCTGTTATTTATACTTTTTTATATGAAGCAAAGAAATCTTTTAGCTTTATTGTGAAAATTTCCTGTTTACAGAAACTATTGAGTGTTTTTTGCATTTGATGTAATTGACATACAGCTAAAATTGTATTATTTTTTCTATATTTGCTGTGGCTATTTTCTTTTCCCAAGATTAGAGCCTTACATTGGTCAGCATTAACCCTTTCAGGGTCCCTCATGTTCTACATCATGAGTTTAGCTTACTCAGATAAGCTGTGAGTGGTAAATTTTGGCCAAGCTATCAGAGAATGGATCAGTGTTTGCTTTAAAGTAGCGATTTTGAGGTGTTTTCTAGGATGGATTTTTATGACTTTAGTGGCTGCTAATTTGATAGAATGGAAGACATAATACTGAAGTAGAGATGATTTTGGTTGGTTTCAGGACTGTAAATTTCTTAAAATTGGGCTACAAGTAGCGGAAATATTTTATTTTTTGCTGATTTTCTTGAAGACGAGTAAGACTTTTTCCCCTCTACTCCCTGGTCTGTTTTTTTTTTTTTTTGGCTTTTAATGTTTAATTCAATTATTGGGACACCATGACCAATTATTCCTGGTTATACAGCCTCTCCTCACTTAGTGACGTGCTCGTTTGCCAACGACTCAGACTTGACGGGCTCTCTGACCAGTATGCATACCAAAATAATGTATATTAGAGCTCATTTCCTCTATTCTGTTTATTACAATACAGTGGTCTCCCGCCTAACGAGCACCCCGGAAATTGTACATTTATGTAAGTATAATATTGTAAGTGCTTGTGGAAGTGTATTTTTGGGGGTCTGAAATAGACTAATCTACGTGACATTATTTCTTAAGGAAGTAAATTCGTTCGGTAAGGGCACTTGAGCAGGCTTCTGGAATGAATTTTGCTCGTTAGGCGGGGGACCACTGTATACATGTACAGTACACTACGGTATAAACATTTAAAAATGTACCAGAAATGTTATAAATGGTGCAAAGGTAGCATTAAAACAATATCAAAGATGATTGACACAAACCCACTACCATTATAGCTCTCATTACATGTTACAAGGTCTAAGGAATGAACTCTGTCGTTAAGTGAGGATAGGCTGTATTTTATTATCTGAGAAATAGAGTAAACCTTCTATTTTTGTGTGATTGTGGATTCAAAATGGAAGGCAAGTGTAATATAGAAGAGGCCTGGGGGCATGATAAATGAACAGAGATGTTTTAGTGCCAGGAATGTCTGCATTGTTTGTTTTGCACTCTGTTTTTAAATTGGTATTTTTTTAATTTTGTGTAAAATTGGCCTATAAAGTGCACTTCCATGCACTTTATAGGCCAATTTACAAAATAAAAATACCAATTTAAAAACAGAGTGCAAAACAATGCAGACATTCTGGCACTAAAACATCTCTGTTCATTTATCATGCCCCAGGCCTTTCTATATTAGCACTTGCCTTCCATTTTGAATCCACAATCACACAAAAATAGAAGGTTTACTCTATTTCTCAGATAATAAAATACAGCCTATCCTCACTTAACGACAGAGTTCCATTCCTTAGACCTTGTCGGTAAACGAATTGGTCGCTAAGTGAGGAGCATACTATAATGGTAGTGGGTTTGTGTCAATCATCTTTGATATTGTTTTAATGCTACCTTTGCACCATTTATAACATTTCTGGTACATTTTTAAATGTACACTTCCATGCACTTTATAGGCCAACTAATACAACTACCCTATAAAGCGCATGGAAGTCCACTATAGGGTAGTTGTATTAGTTGAAATTGGTGGTTTCTTGTGTTCAGTTGCTAGAACAGAAAGCATGTTAGCAAAATATTTAAAAAATTAGTTGAAAGGAGCAATGAAATTGACTTAAAATAGAACTTATAGTTGGTGAAATCGCTGATGAGTAAATTGCCCACAGACCGCTAACTTTGCACCTGCGTAATTTCATAAATTTTCCGTCAAATTTTGTACTACTGTACTTTGGTGTCATTACCTTCAGAAAAAGTGTCTCTACCATTTCAAAAGAACTTTTTTTTAAAAGTGGACACTGGGAGCATTATTAATTTCGGGAGGTCTGGACAGTGAAAGGGTTAAACCCTGAATGTTAGCAAAAAAAAAAAAAAAAAGGAGGATTTACTGTTTCCGATGTTTGGATTATTGGGCTTTGTTACTACCGCTTGTACACTATCATGTAATATGGCATAATAGTGTACATATCATGTTCTTTCCAGTACTGGTTGTACTGTGGGCTGTTGATGTTTGACATTGGTGTGCAAGAACTGATTCAGTGTGTTCCGTTGCTAAGTCTTTCATGGATTGTCGTTTTGCTTCCTTCAGATTGTTTCTCTGCCTAAAAATTATTTTTGTTTACCTTGTATTTGTTTTCTTGATAGGTAATTTTGCAGCATTATGTTCTTTTCATGTGGAATTTTGGGTGCCAAAGGCAGTAACATTTTCTGGTCTGTAATGATGATTTGCACATCTCGGGTGGAAATACTTACAATCTTAGTCAAAATGACACTGTCTCTTTCATAACATATTGGAGCACTTTTGTGAGTGGGTATTTAAATCTTACTCCATATTTGCAGGTTCCCATGGCATGGTATTATAAAGCATCTGATAACAGGCAAGCTTTTTTCCTGAAATTTGGCACCCAATTAAAATTAATGCTATATAAGGTGAAGAAGATATGAAAAAAATAGGGTTACATTCCAGACATCTCCAAATTTGCCATTTTTTTACCTACTAGAATATTCTAGTAGGTAAAAATTGCTACAATTTTATTTTACCTTTCCTTCTCTGAGTCATTATTTAAAGCATTTGAAGTGTGTGCATTGGGGGGGGGTTAACATAGACCTACTGGGCTGAGTTGGATGTAGTAAGGTTTATCAGCTGACACACTCAGTACAGTAGGGCCCCACTTATATGGCAGGTTAGGTTCCAGGCTATCGCCGGAAAGCAGAACGTCATTTTTTTCACTTATAAATGCATATAAATGCCAGGCAACAAGTTTACACTAACTTATATTAAGTTAGTAATAGAACTAGGCATTAAAAAGCACAATAAAAAGTAAAATACTTACACAGTACATTCATTACTTACCTTAAAATATTTGTACTAGTCTTATTAATGTAGGGCGAGAGGTGAGTAATACTTATTTGTAGGAAGTCAGGTGTAGGTAGCCCTGGCTCCCCCATCTCAAACTTAATATACGATATTGAAAGCAGCCCAGAGAGATAAAATACACATACAGATACAGTCATACCCCGTGTTACGATGCTATCATCTTACATTATTTTCGAGTACCGATATTTATAACGTAAAAAATTTGATTGCGATTTACGATGTTTGCTTCGTGTAACGACATTCGTACCGGACGTGTCCGCTTGGCGCCCAGCTGAGCGCGCACTCCAGGGAGCGTCAGTGTGCTATTGTTTACAAGTGAGAGCGACCACCCACCCACACCCACGCATTCATACCAGTATATTGTCATTATTCCACTGTTTTTAGTGCTTGCAACTGCTAAATAAGCCACCATGGGTCCCAAGAAAGCTCCTAGTGCCAAGCCTGTGGTAAAGAATGTGCAGGGAGTGAAGCATTCATGCAGGGAGTGTAGCATTTATGCAGGGAGTGTAGCAGGCATGCAGGGAGTGTAGCAGGCATGCAGGGAGTGTAGCAGGCATGCAGGGAGTGTAGCAAAGATGCAGAGAGTGTAGCAGGGATGCAGGGAGTGTAGCAGGCATGCAGGGAGTGTAGCAGGGATGCAGGGAGTGTAGCATTCATGCAGGGAGTGTGCAGATGCAGGGAGTGTAGCAGGGATGCAGGGAGTGTAGCAGGGATGCAGGGAGTGTAGCAAGGATGCAGGGAGTGTAGCAGGAATGCAGGGAGTGTAGCAAGGATGCAGGGAGTGTAGCAAGGATGCAGGGAGTGTAGCAAGGATGCAGGGAGTGTAGCAAGGATGCAGGGAGTGTAGCAAGGATGCAGGGAGTGTAGCAAGGATGCAGGGAGTGTAGCAAGGATGCAGGAGTGTAGCAAGGATGCAGGAGTGTAGCAAGGATGCAGTGAGTGTAGCAAGGATGCAGGGAGTGTAGCAAGGATGCAGGGAGTGAGCAAGGATGCAGGGAGTGTAGCAAGGATGCAGGGAGTGTAGCAAGGATGCAGGGAGTGTAGAGGATGCAGGAGTGTAGCATTCATGCAGGGAGTGTAGCATTCATGCAGGGAGTGTAGCATTCAAAGAAAAAGGCCAGTAACCCCAGAAAAGAACTTGGTACCTGCAGTGTTAATGGAAGGATTCCCTTCCAAACACTAACATACTACTCCACCTTCTCCCCTCCTCCCGTCCTCCACACATCAACAACTCTTCAATAAATGTAAGTGACATGTTATTGTACAATATTTACATGTGTATTTAGGTATTATTCATTAAATTGTGTATTATTTAATGTCAAAAAGTTCTAAAAAATATTTTATTTAACTACTTTTGGAAGTCTTGGACGGATTAAATTTATTTCCATTATTTCTTATGGGGAAAATTGATTTGTGTAACGATCGTTTCGCCTTAACCCTTTACCGGGCAGGACCGTGTACAGACGGTCCTAAACACATGTTTTTGCGCGTGTCATCCTACTCCCCCAGCGCATCTAGGTTCCCATTCTCTATATCTGACCAATCACAAGCCTTCTGTGAGTCGCTCCAGCTAAGTGAGACCGGCATCTGCTCGCTTCCCATTGGTTGAGAGACCAAAATGTAAACACTTCTCGCTTGGCGTCACCCAGAGCCGAATTTTTGCTCTTGTTCCACTCATATACACTGTGATTATACTCTCTACAATGTCGGTAAGTACTAATTGTTGTGTCCAGTGTGTAAATGAATAGTTTAGGCATATTTTGAGATATATATCAGGAGTTAGATATGCATAATATGAGTGTACCATGCAATTGAAAAAGTGCAACAAAGAGGACCGTGTACAGACGGTCCCGCCCGTCAGGGCCACATTTTAAATTTCAGTAAATAAATATTTATATAAAAATTTCTAGTGCATATATGAATTCTGTAGTGGTCTGGGTGTGTACAGAACATTCTTATTGTCATTCCAGATCAATGAGAAATTGTTCTATTGTGAACCCTTCCAACAGAAGTTCAAATATCTCTGCTTTTTGGTGGAAAGTGACTCAGATCCAGAACCAGATGACCTGTTGCCATCTCCAGTGCAGTACCAACGTGCAGAAAGGCCTGATGACAGTGTGAGGTTTGACCAAAATGATAGGTTTGATAAAATGCTAGGTCACTGGCCAGTGCAAGGCAGAATATTTACATGCAATTATTGCAGCAAAACGAAAAATCATGTCACATCCTCATTTTTGTGTGCCGTATGCAAGGTAAATCTATGCATCAAGAAGGAAAGAAATTGCTTCATAGCCTTTCATTGTAGCAATTAGTGATCAAGAATGATTGTTTTTCTCAGGAAATTCAGGAATATGGGACTTGAAAGTTTTATCCCTTTGCAATGTGTCCATGTTGCTCTTTGGTTCACTTTATATTTTTATACCTAAAAATGTTTGGAAACAAGTTCCATTTGTGTTTTTGATATTGTCTATTAGTATAATAAAATAGAAAATACTTATTTGGTGTTTTATTAACAATTGCAAATTTGCAACATTCAGAATTTGACACCTTTAACGGTCAGGACCGTCTATTAACATTCTACTATTCTCGGAAAGTGAAACAGAATGCGAGTTTAGCGGATTTGACACCGATATGGCCACTAATGATCAAGGAATTAGTGAAACTATTGATGACAACCCAGATGACCCCTCAACCCATCACCTCTCGGGTGGCCAGTGTGGCCATACCAGACCCTCGGCCCAGCACCTCTGGGGTTGCTAGTGTTACTACCCAAAGGCAACTCCGCAAGAGGAAATTATCATTTTCCATGCGTTATGGTGTTGAGGATAGTGAACGTGATATAAGTGACTATACTTGCTGATTTCCTACATGTGAACAATACTGATATATGTGGAACAGTGAGAAGTAGAAAACACATGCCAAGGTTCACTGGAGGAAGTGTAGTGCAAGCGTTTCATGTCAATGACATCATGGCACTGACTCGGCATGACAAACGAGACGTGACGTTGCTGTCAACCATCCATAGAAATGAGATGGTACAAACAGGCAGACTGAGCAAGCACAACAATACAGGTATCCCTCAACATTCGCGAGGGTTAGGGGATCAAGAGCCTCGTGAATGTTGAAAAATCGCGAATGTTTGGTGCCCCAATATATTGTAGGGAAATATAATACAATACTGCTTCCTTAACCTATTGAACCATGAACAATCATAAAACACATATAAACATCGTAAAATAATGTACTATATACATGTTATTTTGACATGAGGTGGCTGTGGAGGGAGGCCTGTAATAGTATAATTATGCAATACGTATTTTATAGTGTTGTGAAGTGTCATGGGGAATCAAGTTACTGACACACTGCTTCTTCTCCCTCTGCTGTAGCTCCGCCCACTTTGTAATGATGCCAATGTTGAATTAAATATGTATACATTAGAAAAAAAAATGAAACTCCAACTTCATAACTTTATTTTAATTTGCATAACCCATATATTACAGAAAACAATAAAAAAGTAAAATACACATACAATGAGTTAAGCTTACAGAAAAATACATTAAATTCACCATCTAACATTGTTACGAAGTGGGAGGAGCTATTGTAGGGAGGAGAGGCTAGCAATAAGTCAGTGTCTGGTGAGTCGTCATAGGTGGTGGATGTTAGCCTTAGCGCTAATAAAATGTTGTGAAATTACACTAATATTAGTAATAAAGGTTATCTATCTATTACATTTATTCCAAATTGATATCAGAAACATGATAAATACCCTAGAACTGTAATAAAGATGCTGAAATGAATAATATATGCCATATTATGAGTGGGGTAAGAGCAGGCAGACCGCCACCATAAGAGATGTTTACATCAGGGTAAACATGCCTAAATCACTCTTGTCATAAGAACAAATGCAAAAATAGCATTTATTGTTTTTAGAATAATAATAATTTATAATAATTGATCTGGAGCACTTTAAATGTTATCAGTATTTGGTAGCTGACATTTAGAGCACTCCACAGCAATTATTATTAATTATTATTATTATTATTATTATTATTATTATTATTTCCCTACAATATATTGTAAGGAAATAATAATAATAATATTAATATTAATAATAATAATAATAATAATAATAATAATAATAATTGCTGTGGAGTGCTCTAAATGTCAGCTACCAAATACTGATGACATTTAAAGTGTTCCAGATCAATTATTATAAATTATTATTATTATAAAAATAATAAATGCTATTTTGCATTTATTCTTATAACAAAGTGATTTAGGCATGTTTACCCTGATGTAAACATCTTTTATGGTGGCAGTCTGCCTGCTCTCTTACCCCACTCATATAATATGGCATATATTCATTTCAGCATCTTTATTACAATTTAGGGTATTTATCATGTTCTGATATCAATTTGGAATAAATGTAATAGATAGATAACCTTTATTTAGTACATTCATTACTTACTGCTTCCTTAACCTATTGAACCATGAACAATCATAAAGCGCATGAAAACATAGTAAAATATTGTACTATATAGTACAGTAGACCCTCATTTAGCACGACTTTATGTTGCGCGTTTTGGGTATTACGCGATTGAAGAATTGCGGCACATTTTTATCTAACACGACGTAAACCTTATATTACGCGATTCGGGTCCTACTAAGGGTGGCTATGAGCCACAACAAGTGTTTAATGCTGACGAGACAAGTGTTTTCTGGAAGAAAATGGTAACATGAACTTATATCAGTCAGCAAGAGAAAAGTGCACCAGGCTTCAAGACAGCAAAGGATCGCTTCACCTTGCTCCTTTTGGGTAATGCATCAGGTGATTTCAAGTGTAAGCCCATGGTTATTTACCGCTGTAAGAATCCTCATGCTTTGAGGAAAAGGAATTTGTTTTCCTTGCACAAACTAAGTTTATTCAGGTATACAGAGATAGTTACATTGATTATCATACATAGCAGCATATGTGTAGAGAACCTAGGATAACCCAAAGTGTTATCCTAGAGAACCTAGGATAACCCAAAGTGTTATCCTAGAGAACCTAGGATAACCCAAAGTGTTATCCTAGAGAACCTAGGATAACCCAAAGTGTTATCCTAGAGAACCTAGGATAACCCAAAGTGTTATCCTAGAGAACCTAGGATAACCCAAAGTGTTATCCTAGAGAACCTAGGATAACCCAAAGTGTTATCCTAGAGACCTAGGATAACCCAAAGTTTGGGTTATCCTAGGTTCTCTACACATATGCTGCTATGTATGATAATCTTTGTAACTGTATCTGTGTATACCTGAATAAACTTATAGTTGCAGGAAGAAAAACAACCATTCCCTCAAGCGGCCGGTGCTAATGTTGTGGAACAGCTGGGAGACCACCCGCCTTCCCATGCTACCCTCCCCAACAACACCCTACCATCCCAGCATTCGTACGTATTCCATACGCGTCAAGCCAGCTGTGTTTGTCAAGAATAAGAGTGAATTGTGTTTTGATCTTTAAATTACTATATCTTGTATCTGCCAAGCAATCATGTCACCCAGTAGGCATACAAGTGTTGCTCAAAGTGGCAAGAAAATGTTTAAGCATTTATTAAGTCTTAGAACTAACGAAGAAAAAGATATTAGACAAGACATAACCTGTGGCTGTAATGAAGTGCTACTTTGTACACACAAAAAGATGTAAACATAAGTTTGTGTGACTAACTTACTGAATGACTTGACTGACTGACTTACTGAATGACTTGACTGACTTACTGAATGACTTGACTGACTGACTTACTGAATGACTTGACTGACTGACTTACTGAATGACTTGACTGACTGACTTACTGAATGACTTGACTGACTGACTTACTGAATGACTTACTGAATGTCTTGACTGACTTACTGAATGACTTGACTGACTTAATGAATGACTTGACTGACTTACTGAATGACTTGACTGACTGACTTACTGAATGACTTGACTGTTTGACTTACTGAATGACTTGACTGACTTACTGAATGTCTTGACTGACTTACTGAATGTCTTGACTGACTTACTGAATGTCTTGACTGACTTACTGAATGTCTTGACTGACTTACTGAATGTCTTGACTGACTTACTGAATGTCTTGACTGACTTACTGAATGTCTTGACTGACTTACTGAATGTCTTGACTGACTTACTGAATGTCTTGACTGACTTACTGAATGTCTTGACTGACTTACTGAATGTCTTGACTGACTTACTGAATGTCTTGACTGACTTACTGAATGTCTTGACTGACTTACTGAATGTCTTGACTGACTTACTGAATGTCTTGACTGACTTACTGAATGTCTTGACTGACTTACTGAATGTCTTGACTGACTTACTGAATGACTTGACTGACTGACTTACTAAATGACTTGACTGACTGACTTACTAAATGACTTAACTGACTTACTGAATGGGCTGACTTACTGAATGACTTGACTGACTTACTGAATGACTTGACTGACTTACTGAATGACTTTATTAAAGTTAGAGACACTCAGTACAACCATCGACTTCAGTTCCAGAATCTCTACTATCCACCTCAGCCCAGTAGGGCCACAGCATAACTCTCCACTCTCTTCACAATCATCCACAAACATTAGCACCCACAATTTAAGGTAAATACTATTATTTCTGTTACATTTGTAGTCTTAAGCAGTAAAAACAACATAATACATCACGATAATGAACTACAATTACATATTCTCTCTTATATTTGTAAGATCTGTTGGTCTAAAAAAAACTTGTTTGGCTTTTTGGGGACTCTCAGTTACGTAACCCTATTTTTCCCATAAGTTCTTTTAATTATCTAACACGATTTTAGCTAACACGACGTTTTCAGGAACGTAACTACCGTGCTAAATGAGGGCCTACTGTACTACATACATGTTATACTGTAGTTTAATAACAAATAATGAACGAAGAAAACACTCAGTGAGTGAGTGGTGGGCGGGCTGGCTGCCGGGTCGGAAGGAAGGTAGTAGGGACGCTCGGGTGGCGGGAAACTTAAATATGATTTGGTGGGTGGGAATTTGGCGGCTGGGAATTTGGGGGCCAGGAATTCGCGAATGTGTGAAGCCCGTGAAAGTGGAAAACGTGAATGTTGAGGGATACCTGTAAACCTATTGTAAAGCCAGCTGCTGTCATCGACTATACGAACAATATGCGACTAGTTGACAAGTGTGACATGATGATAGGGTTTGTCGACTGTGTGCGTAGGAGTCGCAAGTGGTATATAAAAGTGTTTTTCCACCTTGTGGACATTGCAATGCTCAATGCCTTCAACATGTACGAAATAAAGACAGGGAAGCGACAACAATATGCGGAATTCACCCTCAATGCCAAATAGTTACTTATACCATTAGAATGAATAATACAAGGAATAGCAATAAAAAAACGAAAACAATTACGGGATGCAAGCAGTCGTGTTGCTAGCGCCAATATCACAATACATGATATAAATGGCTGTAATTCCTTGTAGAAACATCATATTATACATTTATTCTTGTACCATTGTGTTGCCAGAGAGTTCAGCTATTTTTCTATACCAATAACTCAATTTTCATATTTTTCCGATTATTTTTTCGCTCGCGAGCCACGCATGTCAGAAGCTGGTTATGCCTTCCCTTTATGTGCATAGAGTTTTTGCACAGTGTGATATGGACACGGGGTACATCAAACAGTGATCTGTGTCTAGTGTTATGGTCATGTGTCCTGTTAAGGTTGGTGAGGAGAAGTTTGAGTGGAGGGTTTATGTTTGAGTGTAGTGTTCTATAAATGTAGTTGGCACAATAATAAGTATGGATGTTCTTGACAGTGAGTAGTTTTAGACTTTTGAATATTGGTGTATTAGGTTGTCTGGAGTAAGATTTTCTTGGAAATTTGTTGTATATGTGTCTGGAATTTGAGGTTACTGTCAAGATGGATCCCTAGGATGTGTGTTTGTGACAGTATGATTACTAATTCAGTACCAAACATTTGTGTCTCAACAAGAATTGGATATGAAACCAAAAGATCTGCAACAAAACATTATTATCATAACATGAAAACAACAAAAAATAGAAAAGAATTGGAAAAAAGCGATAAATGTTTATTGTTTCTGCAAGCGGCAGTGCTCCATGTTGCCGACACCTCATCATTTAGCACCAACTTCGCGGGCTTATCTCAGTAAGTACTGGCCCTAAAATTTTTTTTTGTCCTATAGCATTTATAAAAATGTGCTCTTCATTTAACCCTTTGAGGGTCGGTCACGTACTTGTACGTCATTGCATCCAGGGTCGGTCACGTACTTGTACGTGTAAATTCTAGCGCCTTCAAATTTGGTGGAAGAAAGCTGGCAGGCCTTCATATGAAAGAATGGCTCTGCGTGATCAGTGTGCGCAGTATAAAAAAAATCCTGAAGTACACAGTGCATAATAAGAAAAAAAAAAACTGACCGTGTTTTTGGTTTAAAACAGCTATTTCGAGTGTATTTTCTTATGGTATTTATGGTTGTATTCTCGTTTTCTTGGTCTCATTTGATAGAATGGAAGATATATTACAGAAATAGTGATGATTTTAATTGGTTTCTCCAGGACAAGTATATTGAATTTGAACTCAAAGTAGCGAAAATGTTTGATTTTTGCCGATGTTCAAGAGTAAACAAATCATGCCACACATCCAATACACGTCAACTGGTGAGTCTAATATTCTTTCACAAGTACACTGATATTATTTATACCGTTTTTACAATGATGCAGTAGTATACATAACAGTAAATCTTCTATTTTTTGTGAGAATAAAAATTCAAAGTGGGAAGCAAAAGTAATGTAAGAGGGGCCTGGAGACGTGACTAATGAACAGATAAAATGTTATTTTAGTGCCAGGAATGTCTGTCTTGTTTATTCTCGACCCAATTTTGAAATTGGCATCTTTTGAAATTTGTGTGAAATTGGCCAAATTGCCAATTTCTGACCACTTTACTGGGTAGTTGAAATTAGTAAATGGGCAGTTTCTGGTGCTCAGTCGATAGTAGAAATGGAGTTCTAGCGAAATAGCTATGATTTTAGTCAACTCAAAGTGGGTGAAATCACCGATGCGTAAATATCGTCGAGACCCCTAACTTTGCGAGACCATAATTCCGTAGATCAAATTTCATATTTTTGGTGTCAATATGATCAAAATTTTTGACCCTCAGAACGAGTTTGGGAGAGGGCCTCTCGACCCTCAAAGGGTTAATTTTTTTTCTTCAAAATATTCGGAGTGCTACACGAGTGAACGTAGATCTACGTTTGGACAGTTTAAGGGTTAAAATATGTGTAGTCTTAATGTTGGATGAGAGGTGAGTAGTATTTATTTGTAGGAAGTCAGTGTAGATACCCGGTAGGTGTAGCCCGCTTGGGCTACACCTACCTGCTACCTACACTGAGGCCCAGAGCCATATTATTACCATCAACATACAGTGGACCCTCGGTTAGCGGCCGTAATCCGTTCCAGGAGCTAGGCCTTTAACCGAAATGGCCTTTAACGAATTAATATTCCCCATAAGAATTAATGTAAATACAATTAATCCGTTCCAGACAAAAATATTCACAAAAAAAAAAAAATTAACAATTAAATCAGTACATATTACATACCTTTATTAAAGACTAATGCTGGCTTCTGGAAGATAGGGAGGAAGAAATAGGGAGGAGTTAGTTTTTGGAAGGGGAATCCCCCTCCAAAAGGACTTCAAGTAACAAGTCCTTCTCTGGGGTTACTTCCCTTCTTTTTCTTTTAATGCCACTAGGACCAGCTTGAGAGTCACTAAAACCCTGTCACACAAAATAACTGTCCAGAGTGCTCTGTTTCTGGCGCCTCTTTAACATTTTCCTGAAGTGGAACAAGGTTTTGTCACTAAACATGTTGCAGATATGGCTTGTTTCAGCTTGGTCAGGATGGTGTTTTTCAACAAATGCCTGCACCTTAGTCCACATAGAACAAATTTCCTTAATCTCTGCAGAAGTCACCTCCTTCTCTTCCTTTTCCTCCTCCTCCCTTTCTGAAGCAATTGCCTGAACTTTGGTCTGATGAAGTTCCACTTCCAGTTGTTGCAGCTCTTCAGTGGTTAGCTCTACCCTGTGGTCCTCCACCAACTCTTCCACATCCTCAACACTCACCTCCAACCCCAGGCTGTTCCCCAATGTCACAATATCTTCCACAACAGGCACAGGGTCGTCAGCCGCAAATCCTTCAAAATCCCTCTTGTCAACACAATCCGGCCACAGTGGTCTCCAAGCAGAGTTTTAAGTCCTGGTAGTCACTCCCTCCCAAGCCTTACCTATAAGGCCTATGCAGTTGTAGATATTGAAGTGATTCTTCCAGAACTCTCTAAGGGTCAATTCAGTGTCCGAGGTCATTTTAAAGCACTTCTGAAACACTGCTTTGGTGTACAGTTTCTTGAAGTTAGAAATGACCTACTGGTCCATGGGCTGGAGAAGAGGAGTGGTGTTAGGAGGCAAGAACTTCACTTTTATAAATTTGAAGTCCCTAGACATTTGGTCTTCCAAGTCTGGAGGATGTGCAGGAGCATTGTCCAGTACCGGGTGGCACTTAGAGTCCCAAATTGTTATCCTGAAGGTATTTTTTCACACTTGGGCCAAACACATCATCAACCCAATCTTTGAAAATTGACCTTGTGACCCATGCATTTTGATTTGATTTCCACATCACACACAATCTTTTCTTGTGGACATTGTGTTTCTTGAACACTCTGGGAGTTTCAGGGTGATACACGAGTAAAGGCTTCACTTTGAAATCCCCACTTGCATTGCTACACATGAGAGTTAGCCTGTCATTCATAGGCTTGTGTCCAGGCAATGTCTTTTCCTCCTGCATGATGTAGGTCCTGTTAGGCATTTTCTTCCAAAACAGGCCTGTTTCGTCAAGGTTAAACACTTATTGGGGTTTCAGATTTTCACTCTTTATGTAGTCCTGAAATTCCTGCACAAACTTTTCAGCAGAATGTTTGTCTGAACTTGCAGCCTCACCATGCCTTACAACACCGTGTATGCCACTACGCTTCTTAAATCTCTCAAACCAGCCTTTGCTGGCCCTAAATTCACTACCAGCAGCACTTGTTCCAGGAGTTTTCTTCACAAGATCTTCATGCAAATGCCTTGCCTTCTCACAAATAACAGACTCCACTACACTGTCTCCCACTATTTGTTTTTCTTTAATCCACAATAACAATAACTTTTCCATTTGTTCCATTATTGGTGACTTTTGTTTCGTAAGCACATTTACTCCTTTGGCAACATCAGCTTCCTTGATTTGTTCTTTCTTTGACAGGATGGTTGTAATTGTTGATTTGTTTTTCCCAAACATCCTTTCAAGTTCCAGCACCCGCATACCACTCTCATATTTCTCAATCACTTCTCTCTTAAATTCCATGGTGTTTCTCACTCTGTTTGCCACAGGAACTTTACTTGGAACTTTCTTGGGAGCCATAGTTACTTATTTCGCAGTTGCACTGGCAAAAAACAATGGAAAACAAGCGAAATGTCTGGATGAATGAGCAGAAGCTTCCTTACGCACCGAGAGACACAGCCAAACTGAAGCGCAAGCGGCCCCAGTTGGCGGGTTGACGCGTCCCATACGGCCGCTAACCAGGAGCCATAAAACAGGCCACTAACCGAGTTGGCCACTAACAGGAAAGGCCGCTAACCGAGGGTTCACTGTACGTACCTTGTTCACCGAATTTAATTGTTTCTAACAACTACCTCTAGATGCCATCATAAACGAAGGGAGAAGTAATGAATAATTCATGCCTAGAATTGTAAACAAAAGTGGAGTGACTAGGCCAAACACAGATTCATACACGTTTTCTCTGGTGCTGGACCAGAGAAAATGTAATGTTTTCCCTCCGCCTGGCTATCACACCTCCATAGCATATAAACATAGCATGTTTATATGCTGTGTAACGTGTTTCTTATACTACTATAATTTTGAAGAAAATATCATAGATGGATTGATAAAAATGTCTATACAGTATTAATGTAAAATAAGACATTTAATGTGCCCAAGAGTAATTATTATTATGTACTATTAGTATTACTATGGAGTTAAGACTAGAGGGACACTCTTAGTGATTTTAATGTGTACCTGCATGCCAGCACAGTGTGTAAGTATATTTAGGTACAGGTACACAAGTATTATTATCAGACATATATAAAATATGCAATAAATTTAAAACACTTGAAATTTTGGAAAGTTTCCAGACATAATAGAGAGATGTGCTCATGGAGAATGTAAACAAACTGGGTGGCGTGCGCTGAATTAGAAAGATGGGTTGCCATATAGGGAGTTTTGGTCATAATTTGAAATTGCCGTATTAGCGGAACGCCGTAAAGCGGGGCCCTACTGTATATGTCAACTAAATAAAAATAAAATCCCCATTTCCTTACCAGATTGCACCAGACATAAGAATTCATCACACATACGGTATCACAAAAATAAATGCATTTGATAATGTCAAAGCATTGAAAAAGTATTAGTACAGAAATGTAGGAAGTAGCATCAGCTGAGCCACTGAACATGTCAGCATCAAAAAATAAAACACAGGAATTCGCTACACATATACAGTGGACCCCCAGTGTTCGTCCTGCTCCAAACTCGCCCTTTTATGTAAGTGTATTTTTTTAAATGCTTTTGTAAGTGTATTTTTGGGGGTCTAAAAGGACTAGTCTACTTTACATTATTCTTTATGGGAATAAATTCGTTTGGTAATGGCACTTGAACAGCATTCTGGAACGAAAAAATTGCGAAAACCGGGGGTCCACTGTACTAAAAATATACTAAATATATATAGTATTTAAGGTTAATTAATAAAGTTGAGAGAGTAACAAAAAAAAAATGAAGTAATGAAATAATATTTAGGTTGTGGGAGGCTTTTTTCAGATGTGGAGAGAGCTGCTAACTTTGGCTTTGGCTCCCACCAATATTGTGAGATTGTAGATTTCTATATCTAATATAAAATAAAATGAAATCTCTTTTTTCCAGTAAGATTAATGCAAAGCTTTACAGATGTTGTTGTACAACAGTATTTTCTTACATAAAAAAGCACTTAATTATGCAGTGTATTGCATTTTGGGCAATTTGAAAATGACATTGATTCACCCACAGGGCAGAAAATTGGCAACCTCCCCCTCCGTTCATTAATCACATCCCCAAGCCTCACCTATATAACACTTACCCTCCACTTTAAATGAATCATCACACAAAGAATCAAAGTTTTACCCTATTTCTTGAATAATAATATATAGCCAAAAATGATTGTTCATGGTTAAGGCAGTTCAAATAATTGAAGCAGACCTAGTAAAAATCCATAAAACTGACTAGTGGGATTGAGGGCACCAACTCTTCAGGAAAATCGCCAAAAGTCGAACATTTCCGGTACTTTGAGGCTTATTTCATTAATTTTCTGGTCTATCTCATTACTGTTTTATAGTCTATCATTTGACACCAAAAAACATGAAAACCACCCTGAAAATACCACAAAGTCGCTATTTTAACCCAAACACATGGTCAGAGGTTAGCTGCTCTCACCATGCATTGCATGGGGCAGGACTTTTTTTTATACTGTGGACCCCCACTCACAGATCTCTCTCTTGTCAAGAGATCTACATAAGTAACACTGGCCTCAGTGATGTATAGATCATTGTGAGAGACAGTAAAAAAGGTTAATAAATCAGAGTGTGGGCTATTTGAGCATTTGATTCACCATCTCCAGTCATAAAAAATTTTTGTTGCTATTCCTGTGCCATCTATCACAATACACTTCCAACTGAGTGACAGACTTTCCCGATGCCGGTGATGGTATAAGTGATTAGACACATAATGTATAGGGTAACATAATCCTCTCTATTGTGGACCAATGTTAAGTGCAGATGATATTTGTAGTTATTGTTCACAACTACATTAATTCGTTTGAGGCTTGTTTTTATCATTGTCGAGGGCAGGTAATAGTCAGCAATGAAGATTTTATTCGGATTATTAACCCAGGCTAAAGCTACTGTCATAAAATTGGCTTATTTCCATTATGGTCCTTTGATCCTCTTCCCCCAGCATGTGACCCTACAACAGTTGGCTAGCACCCAGGTATTCCACTTACTGCTAGGTGAACAGGGACAAGAGGTATAGGTACGGGTATTGCACAGGGCCACATTAACCATCTCCATACACTTACGTATCAACAAACAACAGCAGCTAGAATTTAAGGTAAGATAAATTTGTTTCTTTTGACTTTTTAAGGTTATTTAAAATAAAAATCTGCCTTTTTTATAGTATTTCAATGGAATATTACCTATTTTTTCATATTTTCTTCACTTTGAATAAAGTGCCAATTTTCAGAAACATAATCAGAGCGTTACTTGACAGTCACCTGTACTAAAGTTGAATGCATTTGAGAATGTAATAACCAAGAAAAAACTGAATTGTTTGCCCTTCTATTGGTGCTAAAGTTAACTTATAACACTGGGATTGATTCACTCTATGATTATTACAAGGTGTATATCATCACTTAAGACTTATGTAATGACTCTAACAGTATGTTCATTAAGTAAAAGGACACAAATGCAACTAATGTGACATTTTATTGTGGCAACGTTTCGCTCTCCAGGAGCTTTCTCAAGCCGTTACAAGCGTTACATGGACACAGTGGGCTATTATATACTCTCAAAGTGAGGTGAAATACTAGTGGTGGTCGAGGTAGTAGTGATAAGTAGTAGTAGTAGTAATACAATAAGGTAGAACAATCAATATGCACATGAGTAAAAGGTGATAAAACAAATACTTGGGTAGTATAACAATAGGTTAGACAAATATTTTATGCTGGAGGTTGAAATATAGAAGGCCTGTAGGAGTGTTCCACATCTACGATGTGCTTGTGTTGAATTAGCAGGAGAGACTATGTGATGGTATGGTTAACTGTTTTCAGGAGGATTCTTGCTAAGACTTCAGAGATGGTGAAGCTGCCTTTGTTTTGTTTAATTGTGTTAGAAACAGAGATAAGTGCTGATTCAAGGCATTTGCGTCTACGGAAATTAGTTTCTTTGATTACTAGTCGGGCGTCTTTGAATTTCATGAGATGATTGTTGGAATTTCGGTGTTGTACGCAGGCGTTGTTCAGGCTATCGTTTCTGCATGCATTAATGTGTTCATTGATGCGTGTTTCGAGGTTTCTTGCTGTTTCTCCTACATAAATTCTGTCGCAGCCTCCACAGGGTATAGTGTAGACCCCTGCGTTGACTGGTTCATGGTGCTTGGATTTAGTCCTGGTTAGATCCTTAATAGAAGTACTGGAAGCAATGGTAATTCTACCAATATTATTACAGTATGTTCATTGGAGAAGCCAGATATAGATACTCAAAATCCAGGAAAAGGAATTAATGTACAATTGTTATGGATTTCATCGCACATCGGGTTACTCCTTCATGAAGGAAAATGTAGAATATAACTTTGGTGCATCTTTGTCTAGCATTAGGAATAATGTTAGGAGAGAAGTAAATCATGAAACTGGTTGTTATGGGAATGCAGTTAGAAGCCTGAGTAGATGTATAACCCACTATAATAACATGAACATTGATAAGCATGTTTATGGAGCAACATGCAATGTGAAGAGACTGACTGATATAATAGCCAGGCTTAGGCTTGGTTACAAGTATTTCTGGCAGTTTGGCAGACACACAAATGATGATCAAACCAAATGCAAAGTATGTGGCCAGCCTATATGTCACTATTTTGAACACTATGTGCTTAATTGTCCACTTATTGAGGAATATAGAGAGTATAATAACCTGTGTTATATGTCAAGATAACATATCAATGAAAATAAGATACCAGACATATTAAGTAAATTTCCTAAATTTGCTTGCAACATATAAAATAAAATAAATAAATAAATTTTTTATTTCGTTGCAAGTTGCAAGTATACATAGGTATTGGTAGTTACAATCATAAAACTGAAATGCAAGGAGAGCCACTGGCATGCCATGGCATTAGGGGCAGCTTAATCTAAAGACTTATTCACTATGTACATAATACTAGAGAAATTGATTGAGTTTATTCTAGTTATATATTTTATTTCAAATTACAATATGATAATACTATACTATTAAAAAGACAATACTAGAGAAATTGGTTGAGTTTATTCTAGTTGTATATTTTATTTCAAATTACAATATGTTGATGCTATACTAGTAAAATAACAATACTAGAGAAATTTATTGAGTTTCTTCTAGTTATATACAGTGGTACCTCGGTTAACGATATTTTTTCGTTCCAGAATGCTGTTCAAGTGCCATTACCAAACGAATTTATCCCCATAAGGAATAATGTAAAATAGACTAGTCCTTTTAGACCCCCAAAAATACACTTACAAAAGCATTTAAAAAAAATAAAATTACATAAAAGGGCGAGTTTGGGGACCATCATTAACCGAGGTACCACTGTATTTTATTTCAAATTACAATATGATGACACAATACTATTAAAATGACAATATGATGATATGAAATTGCAACAAGTGTTAAGGAGGATGATAATATAAAACTGAGATTATCTTAAGGAAAATAACATTGAGTTTGAAAGTAGTTACAGTATGAGTACAGTGGTCCCTCGGTTTTCGTGCATCTCCAAACTTGAACATTTATGTAAGTGTATTTTTGTAAGTGCTGTTGCAAGTGTGTTTTTGGGGGTCTGAAATAGACTAACCTACGTGACATTATTTCTTAAGGAAGTAAATTCGTTCGGTAATGGCACTTGAGCAGCTTTCTGGAACGAATTTTCGGCAAAAACCGAGGGACCACTGTATATTTAGTTTAGGGTGAGTAGGTGATTTTTGAGAAGAGTCTTAAATTGATTTTCAGACAAGGTTAACTTTATATTTACTGGTAATGAATTCCAGATTCTGGGGCCCTTTATGTGCATAGAATTTTTACATTAGTTGGTATGGACTCAGGTTATGTCAAAAAGTGATCTGTGTCTTGTGTTGTGGTCGTGGGACCTATTAAAGTTGTTGAGGAGAATTTTGAGCGGATGGTTGATATTAGCATGTAGAGTTTTATGTATGTAGTAGGCACATGAATAGGTATGAATATTTTTTACAGTGAGTAGTTTTAAAGTTTTGAATATAGGTGGAGTATGCTGTCTAGAGTGGGAATTTGTTATTATCCTGACTGCAGCCTTTTGCTGGGTTATGAGTGGTCTAAGGTGATTTAATGTTGTTGAGCCCCATGCACAGATTCCATAGGTGAGATAAGGGTAGATAAGTGAATGATATAGTGCAAGGAGAGCTGGTTGTGGCACATAATAGCGTATCTTTGATAATATACCTACTGTCTTTGAGATTTTCTTGGAAATTTGTTGTATGTGTGTTTGGAATTTAAGACTACTGTCAAGGTGGATTCCTAAGAATTTTCCTCTGTGAGTCTTGTGATGGGTGAACCACTGAGCGTTATGTTAAGTGGAACATTTGTGGCTTTGTTTCCAAACTGAATGAAGTAGGTCTTGTCAGTATTGAGAGTAAGCTTG